>JAODAL010039619.1:0-37814 GCA_025379985.1 Phyllomedusa bahiana
GCCCCCCCCCCTTTAAAAATTTACCCTAGGGACAAAAAACTGAAAATCACTAATCTACCTAAGTTCTAAAGTTCAAAGCAAAAAGCAAAGTTGTCTGTGAGAACAAAGAGAACAGTATATCTTAGCTGTTTTGAGAGAGACAGAGCAAACGTCCTACTCTTATGATAATACAGACACACATGATCATGAACAGAAAGGGCTGTTCTATGTAAAACGAGGTCATGTGATTTTTCCAGTCAATCACAACCATACACATTCCAGTTATGACGTCGCACACCCAGCTCACCCTGCTCTATGCTCTAAGCTGATTTGCTGGCCGCCAAAATAACAGGAAGCACCGAAAATGGCGCGATATTAATAGATTATGCACAGATTTTAACCTAAATTATCGCGTGATCGAAAAAATTTGATCAACATAAAAACCGTGCCGATTTCAACTTTGTCGATAATAATCGCTCAACACTACCGGCAAGGATCGTGGTCAAGGGACGGAGGCAAGAGGTACGGTACACGGATATGACAGACGAGGCTGAAGGAAACTCTTTCTCTTAGGCTCTAAAGATTATTATTTATTATTTATTATTATTTATTTATTTATTTTATAGTCTTGGAGGCGGTTGTGTGAGGAGCCTTTTCCATTACAAATGCAGTTAAAGCATTTCCACAGCTTTCAAAATCTGGACACCTAGATACAAGTTCAGCAAACTTTTCCTTTATCACCTGTGTTATCTGTTTATGAACAAATGAACGTTTATCAACTTGTTTTCTTAAACCACTTTAAATCTGTATGGATGTAATTTGTTCAACCGGTAACAGGGGAGGGCCTCCAGAAGGACTTGTGTTTTTAGTTTCTGTAAGTTGGACATACGATTCACATTTTTCATACTGAAGAAGTTCATACAAAGCCAGTTTTGCAGCATTTGCTTTTGCTTCTTTTTTGTTCGGTCCCATTCCAGTTTTGTACTGAATTCAATCAACAATGGCACAGAATACAATATAAGCACCTAAAACATTCCCTGTAGTTATGGTCTCCTTCAGTTCAAGTTCTATACGCTGCATTTGAACAAACTGGTGTAACACATGGAATCAAACCACCACGTTTATACTTCATAAGTGTTTGATCATCACTGCGGTCCGCCTCAACGGTCTTGGTATGCAGAGGCTGACCGCTCGCCAAAAAAACTCCCATGCCACTCTCCGCATCAATACTGCAAGAAGCAGGGGATGTCTGCCCCACCTCTTCGTAGCCAAGTAGTTGCTGACTGTCCTCAATTTGTTCGTCCTCGCTGTATAGTGGCGCTGAGCCCAGACCACATACTAGTTCTCTGACTGAGGGACCTGAACGGGACAGAGGTGGGTTGAGGACAGGTGAGGGGCGCTGACCTGCTCCCGGGCCATGCCAACTAAGAGTTCTATCTGACAAACCCACCGACTGTTGGCTAGGGTCGTCAGATGTCATCTGGGATGAAGTTGAGGACCTACTCAACCACGCAAGAACCCTTGGGTTGCTGATCAACACACCGCCGCTACATGACTTCGGCAGTTCTGGCCTCACCGAGTCACCCCTGCTGCGACTTCCTTTTACTGTGCTGTGACCTGTGCCTGCTCCAGGAATGTTTGTGCCACTGCCACTCGCATGTGAAGAGCCTGCCACCTCTCTGTCTGACATACTGTTTGTTCTAAAATGTACAGACTCTGTTAATAATAATAATAATAATAATCTTTATTTATATAGCGCCAACATATTCCGCAGCACTTTACAAATTCAATGGTAAACGTACAGACATTACCATTAAAAGAAAATTACAGATGGACACAAGGTGTGAGGGCCCTGCTCGTGAGAGCTTACAACCCTATTAGGGTGTATGGGTGAAACATACGGTAAGAAGTGCCAAGTTTACAATGGTCCACCCTTGTTTCATAAATAGGCGGGGGTTTTAAACATGAAAAATGGATGAAACTGCCACCCTGACTGTAGATCTATATACAGATAAGTGCCTGTGAGTGCCCTAGTGTAGGGAGTGACAAATGTCTGTGATAGCAGTTAGGATCTTAGTGGGCCCAGACTGGAAGATGTGTTCTCAGGGCCCTCTTAAAACTGTGAGGGTTGTGAGTGTGCCTGATCGCCCGGGGTAGCATATTCCAGAGAATTTGGGTGCCGCACGTGTGAAATCTTGGAGACGGGCATGGAGGTTCGGATGATTGAGAGTGAAACCCTGATATTCGCAGCAGAGCGGGAGAAGAGAGGGGGTGGGTAGACAGAGACGAGGGAGGAGATGTAGGGGGGGCAGCATTGTGGAGAGCTTTATGGTGAGAATGCTGAGTTTATACTTTTACCCTGTAGTGAATGGGCAACCCAGTGCAGTGACTGAACACAGGGTAGAGGCGTCAGTATAGCGGCTGGAGAGAAAGATGAGCCTGGCTGCGCATTCAGGACAGATTGAAGAGGGGAGAGTTTGCAGAGAGGCGGGCCCAAATAACAAGGAGTTACAGTAGTCAAGACAAGAAAGAATAAGAGCAGAAATGAGAGTTTGAGTTGTTTTCACGGTGAGAAATGGACGGTTTCCCTGGAGATGTTCTTGACGTGCAGGTAACGGAGCGGGCAAGGGATTGGATATAGGGGGTGAAGGACAGATCAAATCTAGTATAACCCCCAGACAGCGGGCCCTGCTGCCTAGGAGAGATGGTGGTACCATGTACAGAAACAAAAAATAGCAGGGTGGGGTTGGTTAGTAGATGGCGGAAAGACAAGAAGTTCAGTCTTAATGAGGTTTAGTTTCAGATGGAGAGAGGACATGATGTCAGACAGCGGACAGACAGTCACTGTGTTTTGTAGCAGGGCGGAGTGATGTCACGGGAGGAGGTGTATAATTGGGGTGTCATCAGCATAAAAGATTGTACTGGAAGCCAAATCTACTGATGGTTTGTCCAATGGGGGCTGTGTACAATGAAAGAGGAGAGGACCTAGAACTGATCCCTGAGGAACTCCAACAGCAAGAGGAAGAGGAGAGGAATCGAACCAGAAAATGAGACACTGAAGGGGGCGATCAGACAGGTAAGATGGAACCAAGCGAGAGCAGTGTCCTGGAGGCCAATGGCACTGAGCATGCTGAGGAGAAGGTGGGGGATCCACAGTGTCAAACGCTGCAAAAGGACCCAAGGAAGCAGCAAGGAGAAAGTTACCTTGAGATTTTGCTGTCGGGAGATCTTTTTGAAACTTTAACTAAGGCAGTTTAGTGGAGTGTAGGGTGCGGGGAAACCTATTGCAGAGGGTCAAGAAGAGAGTTAGTAGAGAGATAGCGGATTAGGCGAGAGTAGACCAAGCGTTTCCAGGAGTTTAGAGTTGAAGGGCAGGTTAGAGACGGGTTGGTAGTTAGCACCCACAGGACGGGTCCAGAGAGGGCTTTTTTAGTAAAGGGGTTTATGATGGCGTGTTTGAAGGAAGATGGAAATTTCCCCAGTGGAGAGAGAGAGGTTACAGATAGCAGTAAGGTGAGAGACGACAGCTCGAGAAAAAGACTGGACAAGGTGGGAGGGTAGGGGGTCACTAGAGCGGGGGGTGGGGAGAGCAGACAAGAGAAGCCTGGACACTTCTTCCTCGTCGTCAGGTCAAGGGCTGAGATAGATTAGAGGACGTGCGGGAGGGGATGGGATGGGTATTATTGGGGACTGAGATATGTTTAGCCGGATATTTTAAATTTTTCTTTTTGAAGTAAGTGGCCAGGTCTTCAGCACGAGGTCAGTGACTGGGGCCTAGCTCTTGGTCTTAGGAGGGAGTGGAAGGTGTCAAAGAGGCGTTTTGGGTTGTTGTGTAGTGCCCGAGATGAGGGAGGTAAAATATTTTTGTTTGGTGCAGTGAAGGGCAGTGTGGTAAGTCCTGAGCATGAATTTGTAGTGGAGAAAGTCTGCAGGTAGCTTTGACTTTCTCCACAGCCGCTCAGCACACCTGGAACATCGCTGCAGATGGCGAGTCTGAGGTGTGTGCCAAGGCTGCGGGGGCGTCTGACTCTGGTGGTGCGGTGTCTGAGTGGTCCCAAACATGTCTAGGTGGTTGTGAGAGTTTCATTATATTTTTGGGACAGCCTGGTCAGGACATGAGAGGGAGGAGATTGGGGGCAATGGGGGACTATATGGTGTCTATGAGTTCCTGAGTATTAATGGAGCGGATATTTCGGAATGTGTGAATGAGCAGGTTTGTCCAGAGAAGGTGAAAAATTAGTGAAAAATGAAGGAGATAAGGTTGTGGTCAGAGAGGCAATAAGGAGAATTAGTGAAGTTAGAAATTTAAAGGGAAAGATGACAGAAAACCCAGATCAAGAGAGTTCCCATCCTTGTGGGTTGGAGAGTCGTAAACTGCGAGAGGCCAAGAGAAGAGGTTAGTGAAAGAAACTGTGAGGCAGAAGGACAAAGGGGTCATCAATGGGGATGTTGAAATAACCCATGATGAGTGGGTATTTCAGTAGAGAGGAAGTGTGGGAGCCAGGAAGCAAAATGATCCAGAAACTGGCGGGGTGAGCCAGGGGGTCTATAGACAACTGCGACTCTGATGGAAAATGGGCGAAAGAGTCTGAGGGTGTGGACCTCAAAGGAGGGGAAAAATGAGTGAGGGGTACAGGGGAATGGGCCTGGTAGGTGCAATGTGGAGAGAGAAGTAAGCCAACTCTTCCACCCGGCCTGTTCTCAGGTATGGGGGCATGAGTGAAGTGTAGGCCGCCATAGATGAGGGCAGCAAGGGAAGCGGTGTCAGATGGCTGGAGCCATGTTTCTGTGAGGGCCAGCAGGTTGAGGGAGTTGGAGAGAGCACACTTAAAAGGGGGCAGAAAAAGACGTACAGCAAATAACAAGCAGGTTAGCAGGGTTTCTATGGGAGGCAGAGGAGGAGGTGGGATGAGCAGTGAAGGAGGGTGGGCCGGGGATCGGAGAGTTGTCCCCTGCAGCAAGAAGCAGGAGAATGAATAGAGACAGCAGATGTTCAGTGATTTAATATTTAGTGGCGTTTGTGCAGTAATATGTGAGTTGGAGGTTTGGGGTGGTTGAAAAGGGAAAAAAGCGTGTGGATGAGTACATAGGTGAGGGAAATGGAGAGAGCTTATATGGTTTAAAATTGTCTGAGGGCAAGACGGTTTGGGAAGATAGGAGGCAGATGGCTGCAAGGTAGATAGTAATAGCAAGCATGGTAATTAAGGAGTATGCGGCGAAGTGCAGCTACTTCCAAAAAGGCGAGAGTCCCAGCTCCCTTATGTTCACTTCTGGCTCATTTCTGGGATATTTCTGAGGATTGTCACTTGTAATAGTCACTTAGAAATATGGCACGTGAAATATGGCCCGCATATTTAATGAAGATATAGGCAGATATAGGCTGGTATAGGCAGTTTAGTCCCCCCATGGGCAGGTTATAGGCATGTATAGGCAGTTTAATGTCCCCCATAGGCTGGTATAGGCAGCTATGGGTCCCCCTAGGCAGACTATAGGCAGGTAGACAGGCAGGCAGACTAATTACCCCCATAGGCAGGTATAGGTCCTCATAGGCAGGCTATAGGCAGGTATAGGTCGTTATAGGCTGGTTATATGCAGGTATAGCTCCCCCCTAGGCAGGCTATAGGCAGGTAATTGCCCCCATAGGCAGGCTATAGGCAGGTAAAGGTCCCCCTAGGCAGGTTATAGGCAGTACTAGGTAGGTATAGGTCCCCCTAGATAGGCTATAGGCAGGTATAGGTCTCCTAGGCAGGCTATAGGCAGTACTAGGCAGGTATAGGAAGGCTATAGGCAGTACTAGGCAGGCTATAGGCAGGCTATAGGCAGGTATAGGCAGGCTTTAGGCAGCACTAGGCTGGCTATAGGCAGGTATAGGCAGGCTATAGACAGTACTAGGCAGGTGTAGGCAGGCTATAGGCAGTACTAGGCAGGTATAGGCAGGTACAGGCAGGGTATAGGCAGGTGTAGGTAGGATTTTAAAACAAAAAAACACCCACTTACCTTGATCCCCCGCTGCTCCGTCTCCCGGGAACTCTCCTCCGTCTTCTTGGCACAGGCGGGTGATGTAATCTCTGCACCGCAGTGGTATCTCTTCTCCTGTGTGCGCTCCGGAGGAGTCGCATGCAGGGGAAGAGATCACTTACAGCGCACGGGCCACCGTAGTGCTCGGACGCTGTCAGGTACTCGGCATTCTGCTATATGCGCTCCCTGAGGAGTTGCATATAGATGAAGCGTCCCCGTCGGCGCACGGGCCATCGCAGCGCCTGAGCACCGACAGTGACTCGAGTATAAGCCGAGGGGGGTATTTTTCAGCACGTTTTTTGTGCTGAAAAACTCGGCTTATACTCGAGTATATACGGTAATTAACCTTCGGATATGAATGATGCTACAGGCAAAATTTCTTCTTTGGCGTTGAAAAACACAGTTTCTTTTACTGACTACAACAGCAGAAAAACAATTAGCCTTCGGATATGAATTATGCAGCCAAAAATCAACTGGTATTTGGATTGAAAAAACGCTGTTTCTTTAACTAAATACAACAGCAAAAACAGGCTTAGATAACCCTTGGCTATTCAATGTGCTCCAGAGCTGAGCAGATAGCATTAAAATGTATATGCAGCTGCACTGGACGCACACTGGACTTCAATATCAATACCCCACAAAATCAAAATTAGAACGTAAGAGAAGCAGTCTCTGAGAAAAGCTGTGACACCCCCCCAAAAATCGCTGTATAAAAGTTCTTTCTAATACTCTAATACTGGAGCTGCAGCAGCTACAATACGGCACAGAGAGAGGAATGTGAACTGCCAGCATCGCGTCCGGACTTATATAGTGCGGTGACGTCACAGAATCCCGCCGGTCTCTGATTGGCTTCATCTCTGCACATGTCATTTAGGCTAACTCCTTTCTTCCTCCCAGAGTTCTTTGCCCCCATGTAACCCCAAATGTGCTTGCAGCCATTTTATAAATTAAAAACACGCTTCGTTCCCGCGACTCACCCCAAACTTCGACTTCGTTCAGAATCGAAGTTTTCCTAAAATTCTAAACGAATTCCATTTCGTTAGATTCGATTCGCCCATCTCTAGTTATAATATACATAATTTATCCCGTTCACTTAACACTTTAGAGAAAAAAGAAATTCCAAACACCAAAATTGCTGGGTTTTTTGTAATTTCACATACCCTTAAAATTTGAATAAAAAATGATCAAAAAGTTGCATCTATCCCAAAATTTTACCAATAAAAAGTACACTTCAGCCCGAAAAAATGCACCCTCACTTAAGTCAATAAGTGGAATCACCCAAAAAATTCTTTGTCACAGAAACTGGTGATGCAGTGCAAATGTAAGTGATAGAGAATGTTTGCATTTTTTAACAGTACTAGAACATAGCAAAAACCTTAACATATTTGGTATTACAGGAGTCATATCAACCGGCAGAATACAGATAACATAACATTTATACTGGAGAGTGAACGCTGTAAAAACAAAAACCCCGCAAACATGGCAGAAGTACGTTTTCACCCCACTTAGAATTTTTTTTTCGTTTTCCCAGTAGGGTCAATGGCACCATTAAAAAGTACATCTTGTCCTGCAAAATAAAAACTGCCATTTTCTTATGTAGATGGAAAAATAAAAAAAAAGTTATGGCTTTTGGAGGGCAGGGAGGAAAAAACTGAGGAGCCATATCATTATGACCAACTGTTAGGAAGGGGTAAAGATCAGAGTTGGGCGAATTTCTAAAAAAATTCGATTCGGTGACTTGCCGAATTTTCCGACACAATTTGTTTTTGGTCCCCCAATTACTACGGGACGAATTGCTTTAAAAAAACAGCTTTTTTTCCAGGCTGCACAGAGCCTGCAGGGGGCTGTAGGAACGTTGTGCCATGCTTAAATATGCAGAGGGAGCTTTGGGTTTGGTCTTCATACAATGTTGTGTTTTAGTATGACACGCCATGACTGCCGCCGCTCTTAGAATCGCTTCACTATAAAATTCCCTGGGCCTTAAGAGGGCAAAACTGACCAAAAAACTCAAGGCGGGAATGTAGCTTATAAACTCATGGCAGCGAAAGCTGGAAAAAACAAAGCTGGGGGGCTCAGGTGGCAAATCAGTGCGAGTGTGGAGGTGACGCGGCAGCCACAGCAGCATGAGGTCAGAGAGTGGCACAATGACATTCTGGAAGGTGGGAAAAAAATAGAGTAGGCCACAGAGTGGCACAATGACACAGAGTGGGGGTGACGGCAGCAGCCACAGCGCAGCATGAGGTCAGAGAGTGGCACAATGACAAAAATGTTTGGGGGTCATGGCAGCAGCAGCATGAGGTCAGACAGTGGCACAATGACATTCTGGAGGTTGCCAACAAAATGGAGTAGGCCACAGAGTGGCACAATGACACAGTGTGGAGGTCACGGCAGCAGCAGCATGAGGTCAGACAGGGGGCACAATGACATTCTGGAGGTGGCAAAAACAGGAGTAGGCCACAGAGTGGCACAATGACACAGTGTGGATTTCCGGCACCAGCAACAGCGCAGCAGCATGAGGTCATAGAGTGGCACAATGACAGTGTGCAGGTGGGTGGCAATACCAGTCCCTGGTAAAGATGGTTGGTGGCAGATGGAGAAACTGTCAGCAGATGTGTGGCATCAGGCGGGTGGAAGCATCAGAATAGGGACTGAGGCAGGTAGTTTGAACCCAGACTTATTTCTCACAGTTTGGGTGAGGCGTCATGGCTGATGTAGTCTGACGCCTAAGGCATTGGTGTGGGAAATCCTGGCCGATCTACGCCTGATTCGTCGTGACAAAGGTCAGTCGTTCCACATTCCTGAGGACAAGCGGGTTCTCCTTGGGGTAACGATGGCTCCCGCCGCACTGAACACCCGCTCTGATGCCACACTACTGGCCGGGCAGGATAGCTTCTCCACTGCAAACTCGGCAAGTTGCGGCCACACATCCAGTTTGGCTGCCCAGTAGTCCAGTGGATCTTCTAACTGGAGTGGCACAATGACACAGTGTGGAGGTCACGGCAGCAGCAGCATGAGGTCGACAGTGGCACAATGACATTCTGGAGGTGGCAAAAACAGGCGTAGGCCACAGAGTAGCACAATGACACAGTGTGGAGGTCACGGCAGCAGCAGAATGAGGTCAGAAGGTGGGACAATGACATTCTGGAGGTGGCAAAAACAGGAGTAGGCCACAGAGTGGCACAATGACAGTGTGGAGGTCCCGGCAGCAGCAGCATGAGTCAGGCAGTGGCACAATGACATTCTGGAGGTGGCAAAAACTGGAGTAGGCCACAGAGTGGCACAATGACACAGTGTGGAGGTCACGGCAGCAGCAGCAATGAGGTCGCAGTGGCACAATGACATTCTGGAGGTGGCAAGAACAGGAGTAGGCCACAGAGTGGCACAATGACAGAGAGTGGAGGTGACGGCGACAGGAGTAAGAGCATGAGGTCAGAGAGTGGCACAATGACACAGTGCGGAGGTGACCGCAGCAGCAACAACAGCAGCAGCAGCATGAGGTCAGGCAGTGGCACAATGACATTCTGGAGGCGGCAAAAACTGGAGTAGGCCACAGGGTGGCACAATGACACAGTGTGGATGTCACGGCACCAGCAACAGCAGCAGCAGCATGAGGTCATAGAGTGGCACAATGACAGTGTGCAGGTGGGTGGCAATACCAGTCCCTGGTAAATATGGTTGGTGGCAGATGGAGAAACTGTCAGCAGATGTGTGGCATCAGGCGAGTGGCGGCATCAGAATAGTGGCTGAGGCAGGTAGTTTGAACCCAGACTTATTTTCTCACAGTTTGGGTGTGGCGTCATGGCTGATGTAGTCTGACGCCTAAGGCATTGGTGTGTGGAAATCCTGGCCGATCCACGCCTGATTCATCTTTACAAAGGTCAGTCGTTCCACATCTCCCGTGGACAAGCGGGTTCTCCTTGGGGTGACGATGGCTCCCGCTGCACTGAACACCCGCTCTGATGCCACACTACTGGCCGGGCAGGACAGCTTCTCCAGTGCAAACTCGGTAAGTTGCGGCCACACATCCAGTTTGGCTGCCCAGTAGTCCAGTGGATCTTCTAACTGGGGTGGCAGAGTGCTGTCCAAGTAGGCCACCACCTGTTGGTTCAGGGTATGCTCCAGGTCCTGCTGCTGCTGCTGGCGACTGCCCTCCTCACTAGGCGGGTGAAGGAAGCTGCTCATTAGTGACTCCAGACTTAGGTTGCTGCTGGTGGAGTTGGTACTGCTCCTACCCCCCCACCTTCCCTCAGCAGCCGCGGCAGTAGTACGTCAGCGCTGAAGAACCCCCCAGTCAGACCTGTCAGAGGAGGGACAAAGCCGCACATAGGCAGCGGCCAACTGACTACGGAGGATTTCCCTATAGTATTTGAGTTTGTCCTCCCTCTCAATAGCTGGGAAAAAGGCTCCCATTTTTGGACCGGTAGCGAGGGTCCAATAGAGTGGAGAGCCAGAAGTCATCCCTCTGCCGGATGCTGACTATTCGGCTTTCACTAGCCAGGCAAATCAGCATGCTGCAGGCCATCTGCACAAGGGACTCCGAGGGGCTCCCTGCCTCCATCTCCACTGTATACTGCCACGGTGCTTGCGGGTCATCTGCCTCGTCTTCCTCATCTCCATTTACTTCCTCCAGCTGCTCCTGCTCCTCTTCTCTTGTCACCTGGGTAGAAAATCCACTCATTTCACCAGACAATGCTTCTGCTCCAATGTCGTCGTCCTCCTCCTCCATTTCAGTCCACCCCGGACTCATGTGGCCACGAGATGTAGTCGCCACATCTCCAGTCCCCTGCCCAGACAGATTTTTCAGCATCTGTTCCAGGACATGAAGCAGTGGAATGACGTTATTCATCCCGTAGTCCTGGCGACTGACAAATAACGTCGCCTCCTCAAATGGCCTCAACAAACAGCAGGTGTCAGCATGAGCTGCCACTGGCTGACATCAAAGTTACACAGGGGAGTACTCCTGTCCACCTGGATCATCAGAAAATCGTTAATGGCCTTTCCCTGTTCATACAGTCGGTCCAACATGTGCAGGCTGGAATTCTAACGGGTGGAAACATTGCATATCAGAGTGTGTTGGGGGAGGCCGTTCTGCTGCTGCAACTCAAGGAGGGTGTTTCCTGGCTTGTGTAGGAATGGATGAGTGCAATGCACAGTTCATGGCCATTCTCAGAATCTTTGAATATCAGGTGGAAGACTTCTGGAACCTATTTCACAACCAAAATTGAACAACTGTGCGCCATATGAAGGGCGATGGACCTTCCCTCATCGGTGCAGCGCGGACACCATGTTCCTCCCATATTGTCCGTCAACATGATTCTGATTTGCAGTATGGCGCGGAGGGAAAGCCACACATCGATTTCTTATGCATGAAGCAGGAGCAGTTCCTCCACTGTGTGACTTCGTTCGCCGAGGCAAGCCAGGTTGTAGACACTGCGTGACAACGCTGGTCGCCAATACCAATTAGTGGTATGATGGAGCAGTACTTGTGGAGGCGAGATTGGTGGTGGAGGAGGTGGGTCATTGGCGCAGATCCTCAGTTGACAACGTGGAGGAGAATGCGCCCATCTTCTGTCCAAATTGTTGGTGTGCCTGGGCATGGCAGCACACTTCCACACTGTGGCCGTTTAAGGACATGTACTGGACATGTTCCGTAGTTACAGCTCACCAGGACGTCCCGCATGCCGGTGCACCTTGGAACAAACCGATAATGCTCATGGATCTGGCCACACTTCTGTTCTAACCCCATATGATATGAAGTGCTAGGTACTGACTTTTTGTGATAAGAATATTTCAAGCTTGGAACTCTCCATCTCGGCTCGGCACAAGCATAGTTCTCTGAATGGTGCAGAGTTCACATTTGGAAGGGAGGGACATGCAGTACAACACTTGGACAGAGAGCACGGTTCAGCTTCTGCACCTCGAAGATGGTGGACGCATACTGTTGGTCTCTTTGCAAATCGCCGCACTGAAGACTGATGGCGCCCATGAAAGCTGAGGAGCAGGTGCATCTGGACGGGCGTGGATGATGGCAAAGAGAAACAAGCTCCCTTATGCAGAGGTGGTGGAGCCTTGACTGGTTGCAATGGCCATGCGTCGACACTGGCAATGCTGCTGTTGTTGCTGCTCGGCGGCAGGATGGACACACATCCTGAGCCTTGTTTTCCCAGGCCACCAGATGGTGACGTTGTTGTTTTGACGTCAGGGCAGGTGGTGCCAACGTTAGCTCCCTGGCCACGCTTCACTATTCTGCCTCCATATACCACTTTTTGCTCCTCCAGTGTCTTAGCAAAGAAACTGTTATACTGCGGGTATCGGATTCTTACCGCAACGCTCCGCACTGAGTGGACGTACTACCGCCGATTGCCTCGCTGGAGCCCTGTACTCGCTTTCTTTCTTGGACCTGCGAAGCGGGTTTTTTTACTCACGTGGCCCGCTTTGGCTCCCTACCTCTAACTACTGCTGCTATCTGCTGAACTCGATGACCACTGCAACCCACTATGCTGGGTCTGCGACGACTCTGCTGAGCGCAAGCTGACGCTCCTCTTCTCTGACGATGATGAAGCTCCTTGCGCCCTCCCCAGGCTCCAAGTGCGGTCGGCTACATCATCATCTACATTGTTTAATCGTCAATAATGTCCTCAGCACCGAGGGCTCTTGGTATGCAAGAGGCTGACCCTCACAACATGACTTTTCCATCCCTTCAACCCACAGAACTATACTTTGCCGCCTACTGCAAGATGCAGGGATATTGGACCCCATTTCTTCGCTGCCAAGTAGCTGCGACTGCCTCCTACTCATTATTGTTTCATTCCTCCGCTATATAGTGGCGCTCGTCTGAGCCCAGACACAAAAAGTAGCATCTCTGGTGAAGGAAGTCCGGATGGGACAGAGGCGGGTTGAGGACAGGTGAGGGCCGCTGACCCGCTCCCGGGCCCCATGCCAACTAAGGGTTGTGTCTTGACGTTCCCAACCGACTCTTGGCTAGGGCTTGTCAGATGTACATCTGAGAGGAAGTGGGTTTGACCTAGTCAACACAATCAAGAACCTTGGGTTGTTGAAGAGTCAGCACATGGCCGCTAGATGACAGTGGGCAATTGTGGCCTCATCCGAGTGACCCTGCTGCAACCCTCTTGCTTTGTGCTGTGACCTTTGACCATGCTCAGGAATGTTTGTGCCACTGGCATCGCATGTGAATAGCCTGCTACCTCCTGTCTTACATACTGTTTGTGTCTAAAAAATGTACAAGACACTGTTTGATGAGACATCTCGTAGTATGATAAATACACACCCTGTATGTGACTCAAATGAACCCCGTCAAACAAGCGTGGGTAACTCGTTGGATATAAAGTGCGCTCACACAATATGCGGCATCGGAAGAATTCACTTGTATGTGTCGTTTAAAACATGTGTTTTTACTGAATGTATAAAGCACAAACAGGCTTAATTAACCTTCGGATATGATTTATGCTACAGCAAAATTTATTTTTCTGGGTTGGTGAAATAAAGGGGAAGTTTCTTTTAGTGACCACATAACAAGCAGAACCAACGCTTAATTAACCCCTGGATCTTAATTGCGCAAAGAAAGAATGAGGCAACCAAAAATTAATCCAGGCTTCTGTACAGCGTGTATTAAAATGGCGTGTATTTTACGGTACACAACAACAGAAAAACTTGTAATTACCCTACGGTTGTAAATATGCTAAAGACAAAATGTCACTTTGTGGTGTAAAAAGAACGTTTCTTTTTAGTTTTTGACCACACAGTAGAACAACGCGTAATTAACCCTGGATGTAAATAGCGCTAAAAGAAGTGAGCAACCAAAAACTACAGCTTTTGTTGTGTGTATTACAATGGCATGTATTTTACAGTACACAAAAGAGAAAAAACTTGTAATTACTTCGGTTATGAATTATGCTACAGGTAAATGTCTTTTTGGTGGTGAAAAGGACGGTTTCTTTTAGTAGAACAACAACTGCAGAACGCTTAATTAACCCCTGGATGTAATTGCGTTAAATAGAATTGAGCAACAAAAATGGAAGTGTTAATTTGGATTGTAAAACGCTGATGTCTTCAAATGAATACAACTGGACTAACAGGCTTAGTTAACCCTTGGATATTCAATATGGTGTGTGAGCAGATAGCATTAATCCTTAAGGACAGAGTTTTTTGTGGTTGACACGTTCGTTTTCCCTTATCACCTTCTGCAAAGCCCTCAAAACATTCATTTATTTTTTCCACTACGATAGGACACATGAGGGCTTTTATTTGTGGGAACAAGATGTACAATTATAATATGTGTTGTTCAATTTTATTATAGAATATACTGGGAAACCGCAAAAAATATTCCTAGTGGGACAAATTGTGGACAAAAAACAAAAAATGTATTTTCGCACAATGTTTGCGATGGGCGGTTGTTGCTTTTACTGGCGTTCAATCTTCGGTAAATATCAATGTGTTTTCTGTATTCTTCACGTTGTTACGACATCGGCTCAATACCAAACATGTAGGGTGTTCCGTTTATGTTTTGGTACCCGTAAAAAAATTTCCAATCTTTTTCTATTTTTTAAAGATTTGTCGCTCACGGCGCCATTTTGTTGCGTCCAATTTACTTTTTTGTTCCCGAAACACCTACGGAATGTCAGTGAGGGGGCATTTTTTGCCGGGCTTTTTTTAAAATATTTTTTAATTTTTCTGTGTATGATTGTTTCTGTCGCTAGCAGTTTCGGATGAATTTGATTTTTCTTGATCATTTTAATCCATTTTTTGAGTGATCATAAAATGCCATAATAACGCAATTTTGACGTTTGGAAGGAAATATTTTTTTTTATTTCGTTGATTCAGCGTTCGTGGGATAATTGATGTTATTTCTTTTATAGATCGGACTTTTTCAGTACGCGGCGATAACAACCATATGTGTAACTTTTTTATTTAATGATTTTTATTTGTAAAATGGGGAAAGGGGGAGGGTGATTTGAACTTTTAATACATTTTTGTTTTTGTTATCTTTTAACAACTTTATTAGATTTTTTTTTTTTTTACTGTATCATTGAGGCCACCTGTGGTTACGTTGACACTAGGTGGACGCGATTGTTAATACAAACCTCAATGCATTGCATAGGCAATGCATTAGGGCTGTACAAAGACTGGCGTTTCCCACTTCCTGATCTGCGGACGGAAGTGGGGGCAAACCGGCCAGGGTAGTGACGGGAGCCTTCACAAGGCTCCACACCACAATGGCACCCGTGTGATCGGATAGGCGTAGCATAGCTTGCGCTTTATGCCAGATCACCGCACGAATCGGCCGTTAATTCAGACGCTGGCGGCCATCTTTGCCCGCGGAAGCCTGATGGGTAAAAACAGCGCAGAGCGGGCGGATCTACCGCCGGCGCTTTTACTGGCGGGTAGTTAGCGGCGATTTGCGCTACACCGGGCTGTGCGCGGGGGGGGGGGGTCGCCCAAGGTCCATTAAGGGAGTTAAAATGTATATGCAATCTGCCATTTGGACGCACTCTGGACTTCAGTTCCAATACCCCACAAAATCGAATTAGATACGTTACGAGAAGCAGTCTCTGAGACATGACTGTGACACCCCACAAAAAACACTGTATAAATATGAGTTCTTTAGGGAAGAGATATCATAGCAGCCGTGGCAGCCCTTCCTGTCTGTACAGTAGAGAGCGGTATGAGCTACACAAGTCGTCGCGGAAACCGGAAATTTTATTGTGCGGTCGACGTCAACAGAAATCCAGCCGGTATCTTGATGTGCTTCATACTATGAACTCTTGTCATGTAGGCTCACTGCCTTCTTACTCTCAGATGTGACTTTTGCCCTTGTAACGCATGGGATCACAGCCTTTTTTCAATCAAATGGCACACTTCGTTCACGCAAAGTACCCCAAACTTCGGACTTCGTTCTGAACCGGATGTTTTCCTGAAATTCTAAACGAATTCCACTTCGTTAGAATCAATTCGCCCATCTCTAGTAAAGATATATGTGAATAAACGAGTTTTGTTAAAGTTTTAAAATGAAGCAGTGTTTAAAACAAAATGCACAAAATTAAACTGCCTTTATTGCTGTGCATTTCTGCAAAAACAAAAACCCACCATGTGAAAACACCCTCAGGTTTTCCCATCTGGCTTCTAAATGCTGCATTTTGTTGTTGTCTTTGGAGGTTATCTGTTTACGTCATTGTCATGGCCCAGGTCCTACACAACATCTTCTGCAGAGTTAAAGGAGGGTTAAGTTGCCTTTTCACATGGTAAAGCATTTAGCTTTGCCAAAGTACATTGAATGGAACAATTGCACACTGCCTAACTTCTAAACAACATATTAAATGAAATGCAAATATGTGAAGCTTAGAAATGATACTTTATTGCATGTGATATGTGCCATATAAAGGCCCGGTTCACATCGCTTATTGCCAACGTAATTGCAGTGACGGATTTCGCCCGCAATTACGCCGGCTCCGTGCAGCGGGGCTGGGGCAGGGGGCCGGCAACTCGCCGATCCCATAGACATCCATTATCCACAGCGCGTATCCCGCCGGGATAATGTGCATGTCACTTTCTCCCCCCTCGGCGTATTCGCGGAACGGGGAGGAGAGACAGAATCCATAGTTCTCTATGAGAACTGTGGATTACCGTAATGCCTGGCATGGATTTCAGCGCAATACGGCTGAAATCCATGCCAGAAATAAGCCGTGTCAACGAGGCCAAAAGAGTTAACAGATCTCAAGTAGGGAATTGTCACTACGGCAAAGGACAAATAGCAGTTGGTGGTTTATATGACCAGTATTTTTACTTGTTTTCGCGGCCGTGACACGCAGGTCCGCTTGGCGGCAGCTTTTCTCTGCGATTAGCGGAGGAAAGCCTTCCCCCTTCGCATAAACATGTTCATATTCCGCCCGAAAACCGGACGGAAGAATGAACAAGTTCAATGTTTTTCGGACCGCCGGCGTTGATGAAAAAACGGCCCAGGCCAGAGAACGGGTGCAGTAGTGGTCCATATTAAAGTTGTCTCAATCGGTTTATCAGATGGTTTTCAAACCAAAACCGTGCTGAAAACCGGCTGCTAATACCCATTGCAGTGGGGGAACAAGGCCTTGCTATACGATCCTAATACTGTCCAAACGCATGCCAGAAGGACCCTACTTTTTGAGACTGTTTAAATAAGTTACATACTGTATATGTCGACTGATGTGATTAGTGCCTTAGAGATTATAAAGCTAGGTCTACACGGCATTGGACATAAAACTGACTAAAAACCAAATCCTAAAAACATTCATAAAACTGAGTTTTTTTTTTGTCCACTGCCTGTCAAAAACGTTCTTTTTTAGGTGCGTTTCGCATTTTTTGTGCATTTTTTGCACGTTTGTGGGTGCTTTTTTGGCAGAAATGCACAAGGTTATATTAGCTATGTATTTCTGCAAAAAGCTCACAAAAAATGTAAAAAGGAAAATAACGGCCGAAGCCATTTATCATAGACTCAATACGTTAAATATTCTGCTTGCTCTTTCTTTTTCGAAACATGCTTTCAATAAACACCAAGCAGCAAATAAGACAGAACAGGAAAGTTAAAGTTATTTGGAGACAACAGAACGTTTTTACTATTAAGGTCTATGGGACCTCTTTTCAGTCTTTTTTTCATAATTTTTAGAAAACATAGCCTAAGATTTATGTAGCTGAGTGCTACAGAGACTCCCTCAACTTTTTTTTGTCTGAACTAGAATTTAATCGACAGCACTCTTCTTCTCATATATTAGAAAATTTTATTAAGTATTCATATTAAAAAGCGACACCAACATCAGAACATTAACGTTTTCGGTCATATAAAACCTTCCTCACAGTCAGTCGCTTATATTAAGTGAGTATCATGCATATTCTTGAATACCGTCCGTAGCCCGGTCTTTAATGACGGACGGTATTCAAGGATATGCATGATACTCACTTAACCCCTTCCTGACGGACGGTCATAATAATATGGCTCTAATTTTTTTCCTCCTCGCCTTCTGAAAGCCATAACTTTTCAATTTTTCCACCCACATAGACACATGAGGGCTTTTACTTTGCAGGACAAGATGTACTTTCTAATGGTGTTATTCATTTTACTATAGCATATACTGGGGAACGGCAAAAAAATTCTAAGTGGGGCAAAATGTGAAAAAAAAACGTATTTGTACCATGTTTGCGGGAGTTTTTTTTTAATGCAGTTTATTCTTCCGTAAAAATGATGTGTTATCTGTATTCTACAGTTTGATACTCATCCGGAAATACCAAACATGTATGGTTTCCGTTATGTTTTGGTACTGTAAAAAAATTCAAAACATTTTCTATTTTTGAAATTTGCGCCGTGGAGCCATTTTGTGCGACCAATAACTTTTTGTACTAACACCTATGGACGTCACTGAGAGTGCATATTTTGCGTGCTGAAGCATACTTTTTATTGCTAGCAGTTTGGAACGCCTGTGACTTTTTTGATCACTTTTATTCCAATTTTTATGCGACGTAAAATGACCAAAAAACGCAATTTTGCCGTTTGGAATTTTGTTTCTTCTACGGTGTTCAGCGTACGGGATACATGATGTTATATTTTTATATATTGGACTTTTTCGGACGCGGCAATACCAAATATGTTTAACTTTTTTATTATTTTATTGTTTTTATTTGTAAAATGGGGAAATGGGGGTGATTTGAACTTTTAATCCTTTTTTTGTAGTTTAAAACTATTTTTTTTTTTTTTTTAATTTAACGTTGAGTCCCCCTATGGTGCTTGAACACTAGGGGGCGCAATCGTAAATACAGTCTAATGCATTGCATAGACAATGCATTAGACTGTACAAAGATGGCAGTTTCCCCACTTCCTGCCTATGGCCGGAAGTGGGGCAAACAGGAACATGGCAGCAATCAGAGCCTTCACAAGGCTCCCCGCTGCCATGTTAGCACGTCGGGACTCGGCGTTCGTGCTGAAGAACGGTGTGCGGCACCGTTTTTTAATTCATTTAGACGCCGCGGCCATCTTTGGAGCGGCGTCTAAGGGGTTAAACAGCGCAGGCGGGCGACGCCGCCCCCCGCGCTGAAACCGCCGGGTGTTAGCTGCAATTAGCCGCTAACACCCGGCGGCTGTGAAACGGGATTGCACCGCAATCCCGTTTCAAAGCCACTTACCGGTGCTATGACGTACTCAAACGTCATAGGTCGGTAAGGGGTTAATATAAGCGACTGACTCTGAGGAAGGTCTTGTATGGCCCAAAACGTTAACGTTCTGATGTTGCTATCGCTTTTTAATATGAATACTTAATTCAATTTTCTAATATATGAGAAGAAGAGTGCTGTCGACTATAATACAAATAATGGATTTGGATTGAAATTATTCTTCGACCTAGCACCTTATTGCATGTAGTGTGCCGAGCAATAATATATATATTTTGAACTAGAATTTATACATGATGCTCTCATTATTAAAGCTTTCATTTTTAAAAATTTTATTGTTACTGTTATTATTTTGCACAGCATCATCTTGTGATCAGGAACACCAGTCTGCACTCGAAGAAGCAAGACAACCAAAGAATGACAATGTATTTATTCCTGAGTGTGCAAACGGAGGTTTATACAAGCCAGTACAGTGTCATCCATCCACAGGGTACTGCTGGTGTGTCCTTGTGGACACTGGGCGACCCATACCTGGCACATCCACAAGGTAAAATATTTATAATCATTTCATAAGCATGAACAGCACTCAATGGAAGTACAGCATCTCACAAAAGTTAGTGCACCCCTTACATTTTTGTAAATTTTGAATCATATCTTTTCATGGGATAACACTGAATATATTACACTTTGATACGATGTAAAGTAGTCAGTGTACATACAGCTTGTTTAAGGATATGTTCACACAACGTTTTTTAGTTGCATGCTTAGATTTGTGTTTCAAAATAGTCCCAAACACGCATCTAACAATGTGCAGTATAATTTACATTAGTTTCAATGTACAACACGCATCGGCGTTCAGACGTCTGATCGCTGATGCATGTTTTACATGCGTCTTTCTGATGCATGTTTGGATCCGTTCAAAGAATTGACATGTCAATTCTTGATCCGTTTAAAGCAGCAGACATCTTATTTAAAACTTTAGGATGCGTTTCTGCTGCACAGAAAACCTATCCAAACACTCACCGCACTTTGGGTGCATCTTTGGATACATTTTATGCAGCAATTTTTAATCCATTTTTTGAATTGAGAAATGCTGTGTGAACATACCGTAAGGGTTTGCTGGCCGGTATTTGTCCTGTTTTGCGGCCGTCGCCACGGCCACGGGGGGAGGTGGGAGGGGGGGCGGCTTTTCTCCGCGATGAGTCCTCCCCCCTTCCATTGAAACCGGACGGAAGAATGAACATGCCCGCGGGAGGAAAAACTGCTGGGCGGAAAACCCGCCCCCACTGCACAGGTTTTCCATAGAGCACAATTGTGCTCATTTTCGGCCGGTTTTTCAGGGGGTCTGAAAAACCGCAAACCGCCTGAAAAACCGGCCGAAAACCCTTGCCGTGGGGACATGCCCTAACAGTGTAAATTTAATGTGCCCTCAAAATAACTCAACACACAGATATTGATGTCTAAACTGCTGGCAAAAAAAGTGAGTACACCCTTAAGTGAATATGGACAAATTGTGCCCAAAGTGTTAATATTGTTATTATTAGTGTTGAGCGATTGCGTTGGCTATCGAGATCGATCGATAGTCGATAGTCGGCCGCTATCGATAAGGTTTTTCGATAGTGAGCGTCGATTATGAGCGATGACCATTAAAGTCTATGGGAGAGCAACAACACCTTCATTATTACACCCAAACAAGGCTGGAGAAGCTGAAATTAACATCCACAACAGTCAAATGGATACGTGCTACATCTTAGGCAACACACTTAGGTTATAAAAGTCACAGAAAAAAAGTTACAGACCATTTACTATCCCTGTCTTGTACCACAGCCTGACCCTTAATCCTGCATCACCCCCAAATTAAAAAGTGCCAGAAGGCAGTATGATTTAAACCATCATGTTACTTGAACTGGACATTGAATATCCCTGTCCTGGAACGCAGCATGAGCCCAAACCTGCATGACCCCCAGATTTAAAAAGTGCCGCAAAAAGGAGTCTTTCAACCACCATTTTAGTTTCACTGGACATTGACTATACCTGTCCTGGACCGCAGTATGACCATTAAACCTGTCTGACCCCCAGATTAAAAAGTGCCGGGGAAAAGGAGTCTGTTATGTCCGTATCTGTTATGTTTTCGTATAATACACGGTATTTTTTGCACCTTTCAATTCACCTGTGGTGACTATAGAATTGCTGTTTTAAGATTTACGTGGATGCTGCGTCAATGAACAAAGCTGGGTGCGCAAAGTCAAAAAACACGTATTGTTATGTTTTCGTATAATACACGGTATTTTTTGCACCTTTCAATTCACCTGTGGTAACGATAGAATTGCTGTTTTAAGATTTACGTGGATGCTGCGTCAATGAACAATGCTGGGTGTGCAAAAGTCAAAAAACACGTAACTGTTATGTTTTGATATAATAAACGGTATTTTTTGCACCTTTCAATTCACCTGTGGTGAATATAGAATTGCTGTTTTAAGATTTACGTGGATGCTGCGTCAATGAACAATGCTGGGTGCGCAAAGTCAAAAAACACGTAACTTATGTTTTGGTATAATAAACGGTATTTTTGCAAACTTTCAATTCACCTGTGTGAATATAGAATTGCTAGACAAAATTGGACTGTGGATGTTGAGACTTTGAGCTTCTCCACCTTCCATTTGAGGATGCCCCATAGATGCTCAATAAGGTATAGGTCTGGAGACATGCTTGGTCAGTCCAACACCTTTTACCCTCATTTTATTTAGGAATGCAGTGGCTATTTTGGAGGTATGTTATTATGTTGGAATAGTGCCATGTGGCCTAGTTTTTGAATCGAGAGGATCCCTGCTCTGCTTTAGTATGTCCAAGTACATGTTGGCCTTCATAGTTCCCTCAATAAACAGTAGCCCCGCATTGTCAACAGCACTCACCCCCCCCCCATGGCACTACCACCACCATGCTTTACTGTAAGCAAGATACTTGTCTTTGTACTCACCTGGTTGCCACCACACACCCGTGATACCATCTGAACCAAATAAATTTATCTTGGTCTCATCAGACTACAGTATATTGTTCCAGTAATCCAAGTCCTTAGTCTGCTTGTCTTTAGCAAACTGTTTGGGGTCTTTTTTCTGGATCATATTTAGAAGAGGATTCCTTCAGGAACAACAGTCATGCAGACCAACTTGATGCAATTTTCAGCATATGGTCTGAGCACTGACAGGCTGATCTCCTACCCCTTTATGCTTTGTAGCAATGCTGGCAGCACACATCTATTTTGAAAAGACCATCTCTGGATATGAACCTGAGCATGTGCACTCAGGTTCTTTGTTTACCTAAGCAATGCTGTTTGAGTGGAACCTGTCTTGTTAAACCACTGTATGGTCTTGCCCACCGTGCTGCAACTCCATTTCAGGGTGTGGGCAATCTTCTTATAGCCTAAGCCTTCTTTATGTAGAGCCAAGGCTGTGGAGTCGTGGAGTCAGAGTCGGTGCCTATTTTGCAGGAGTCGTCATAAAATGGACGAGCTCGACTCCCAAAATATATAATTAGTTGGTACAGTTAGTTCGATCATGCAAAAGCAAGGGAAAATTTGGGCTGCCATGCACTACTCCCATATCTTCAGCCATTACACATGAGGAGTGTAATGAGACATAGAGCAGCAAACGCTGCCCAGGGGAAAGATTCCGCTCCCTGGTAAACAAATTTCAGCTACATTTTTCACTGCTTTCAAAATAAAGAGTTCAACCATTCATCAAAACTGACTGTGGCTGAGGCAATTCCCTTTATACCCGAGATTGTTAGAGATATTACCCCTGTGGTCACAGTTAGCCCCAACTCAAGTTAGTGCAAGAGGTGTTCGTAGCCTGAAATAATTTAGTCAGATGTGAGGTCTGTATGCAGGATCTGATGGAGCGATACTATTCCTCAGAACAAATTCAGAACTCCACAAATTTCTGCAGTGTTTTGCACACTTACATTTTTTGTGTTCTAAAGTCATATCCAATAAATATATTTTATGCTGACAAGCAAAATGGTAACAATGTTTTGAACTTGTGACTTTCAGGCTCCATATCTCACCATCCACAACAGCTTTGTAAATGAGTCAACTGTAATTTTATATTCAGTCATATTACCTATCTTATACATAAGTGTGACTTGCAAGTATTTAGCATTTGCTTAGTTCTGCAGATTCTTGTCATGTAACTGCATTGTTACTGCTTTGCTCCTAAAAATCAAAATGTTAATTTTTATTATTTTGTTAGTATTTGGGAAATCCACCTTTTGTTTTCAATACTGCCTGAATTCTTCTGGGCTCTGGATCAGATTCAAGCATGTCTTGACCAAAATCTGATCCCAGGTCTCTTTTACACATTCCCAATGTTGGTGAAGACTGGACTTGGATACGAATACAGCTTTTTCTTCACCTCTACCCACAAGTGTTCAAAAGATCAAAACACTGTTACCACTTTGCTTGTCAGTGTCTGTTCTACCTAAATAGCTTGATTATTGTATCATAAACAGCCTGATGTTACCATTTTACTAAAGTAAAGTTATCACTTAAACATGCGCAATGTATGAGGGAGTCAGGAGTCGGTAGTCGGAGGTTTGGGAAATTGAGGAGTCGGAGTTGGGGCTTTGGCCTGTGTAGAGCAACACTTATTTTTTTTAGATCCTCAAACAGTGCCATGTTGAATCTCCAGTGACCATTATGAGAGATTGTGAGAGCGATAACACCAAATTTAACACCTGCTCCCTATTCTCACCTGAGACCTTGTAACACTAATAAGTCACATGCAACCTGGAGGTAAAATGGCAAATTGGGAACAATTTGTCCATTTTCTCTTAGGGGTGTACTCACTTTTGTCACCATTTAGACATTGATGACTGTGTTGAGTTTTTGTCAGGGAATACCAAATTTATACTGTTATACAAGCTGTACACTGACTACTTTGCATTGTATCAAAGTGTCATATCTTCAGTGTTGTCCCATGAAAAGGTATAATATTTCCATGTATGTGTGGGGTGTACTCATTTTTGTGAGATACTGTACATATATTTTTAAAAACGAAATGCTTCAGTAGGTTTAAGTTTGATGCATTTCAGTTAACATCCCTTTCAGCATAAGAGAGTTCAAGACTTTGCAAATGCGCAATATAAAATAGTTAAAAGGTGCCAAATATAAAAGAAGGAAGGGCTGGGTGTAACCAATGGTGTCACTTCAGGAAAGGTGGCGTTTCAGAAAAGAAGCTTGTCTGCCCTAGACACCAACCTGCCACCAACCTGCCTCAGAATGCCCTCTTTTCCCGAGACTGCAAAGTCTTAGCACTGTTCAGCCTAATAGGAATGATACTTTAGGCCTTAAGCCTAACTGGCGTCAGCTGCTAGTGCTGACATAAGCGGTGCAATAACATCACATCATTTCGCTGCCTACGCCGGGCTCTTCTCGTTGGGGCAACAGGGAGAGAGATTAGGTTTTTTCTTTAAGTAATGGGGCCCACCCACAACTTACTTAACTGGGGCCCACCTACCTAATTGGGATCCACCTACAACCTACCTACCTGGGACCCACCTAAAACCTATATAACTGGAGCCCACCTACCTACCTGGGGCCCACCTACAACCTACCTAACTGGTGCCCATCTACCTACCTTGGGCCCACCTACCACCTACCTACCTGGGGTCCAACTACCTACCTGGGGCCCACGTACAACCTACATAACTGGGGCCTACCTACTTGGGGCCCACCTACCTATCTAACTGGGACCTACTTATCTACCTGGGGTCTATTTACCGGCCTAACTTTAGCCTACCTACCTGGAGCCTACCAACCAAGTAGTGACCGAGAAAAGTCATCATGGAGGCCTGGACCAGATGTAGAATAGTAGGAAAAGTGAGCAACGAGAAAACGTCACCTGTGAGTTTTTGGATGAAACTGCACTGTAATCACTTACATGTCTGCAGAGCCTGTGTACACTGGTATGAATCACTATATGATCACTGTATTGTGGTAATATACAGTGTGCACAGCCTGTATACATTGGTATCTACCACTATATGGTCACTGTATGGTGGTAATATACAGTCTGCAGAGCCTGTGTACACTGGTATCTATCACTATATAGTCATTGTATGGCAGTAATATTGGTCTTTGTATATTGATCTTTATTTAACAATAGTGTACTGGTATTATTCAGTCAATGTGTGTTGGGAATTGGTGTATTCTGGTGGTATAATTGGGTCCTCATGTAGAAGAGTTATTGGTAATGTTGGTCTTGGTATAGTGGGATTTGTTTGGTAGCAGTATGAAGGTGATATATACAGTGAGGTATTTGCTCCTTGTATTATTTAGTAACTGCATGACTATTATAAATGGGCACCAGGAGGGGCTGGCAGGTGGGCCCCATCCAAAAGGAATACTGGATGAGAAATATATAGAATTTCATTGGAGTCTTGATTACATGATCCTGAGTGACCATTCAGGGAACTGTGCATCCAAGCTGATACCTGTGGCAAATAGCTTTTTAGAGTGGAAATTATGACACTGACTTTAAAAAGGACACATGGGGATGTTATTACTAGGCCAGGTGTCTACATGTGACCACCAAAGAATTACAAGTAGTGATGAACGATTGTGTCAACTATCGTTATCGAGTCGATATCGGCAATTTTCATGCCGATAGTTGATAACAGATTATCGCCGATGACCATTAAAGTCTATGGGAGAGGAACAACAGCTTCATTCTTACACCCAAACAGGGGTGGAGAAACTGGAATTAACATCCACAACAGGAAACTGGATACGTGCTACATCTTAGGCAAGACAATTAGGCAACAAGAGTCACAGAAAAAAAGTCACGGACTATTCACTATACCTGTGCTGTACCACAGCATGACCCTTAAACCTTCATGAACCACAAATTAAAAAGTGCCAGAAGGCAGTATTATTTGAACCATCATTTCAGTTGAACTGGACATTGACCATCCCTGTCCTGGACCGCAGCATGACCCTTAAATCTGCATGACCCACAGATTAAAAAGTGCTAGAAAAAGGAGTCTGGTAAAGTAGTGGACAATACCTACACTACTTTACCAGCGGGTGTAGTGCTTTGCATCTTGGAGCCTGGTCTTAAGTGATCCCCTGATGAACCCTTGGGATATTGAGAGGGGGAAACGCGTCAGGACGTGACTTATGGGACGTGACCGATGTTGGGATGTGACCTATGTTTATAAGGACAGTAAGATTTTTCTATTATTTATATTTATATGTGTTGCACTATTGATGTGGTGTTATCTTATTTGTGAAGAGGTGTTTGGTGACCACTATTGCTAGTGCATAGACGTGAGGGCTGTGATAGGGAGAGCCATCTTCAGTGGAGCCGCCCTTGTTGGGGCGATGTCCCTGCTTATTGTGTAGGACTACAATAGGTGATAGTATACACTTGCATTAGTATATATTTTTTTCTGGCCTATTTGTCTGTATACATATGTGAGACATTATGGTGGTTACCAATGTATCTATTGCTCTTCACGATGTGTAGTGTAGATTTATTTTCCAGTTGGGTTGTAATGTACTAAGTGACATTATAATGGTCACTGTATTTTAAGTGATAACAATTAAAAGTTATATTTTAGAGTCTTTCAACCACCATTTTAGTTGAACAGGACATTGATTATGCCTTTCCTGGACTGCAGAATGACCCTTAAATCTACATGACCCACAGATTAAAAAATGCCGGAAAAAGGAGTCAATAAGAGTATTTAAATGTTATATGGGTTAATATGGCGGGCTTCGCACCATTGACAACAGGCGCAATATACTATAAAAAATGTATAACAAAATATGCGTACAACTGAGCTCTTTGCGGCAAACAGACGCACGGACTTCAATAAAACTATTTAAAAGTTATAGGGATAAGCTTTTCCGGTTTTTGGGAACTGACACGCAGTGATTGCAATAGAACTGAAAAAACAGGGACAATTTTATCAGAGGTCTGCTGGCCAAAAAAGTGGTAAAAAAGAATGTGTTCTGTGACCTTGAATTGAAAAAGCACTGAGCTGCACATTATCTCCCTTCCTTTTAAAAGCCTCTCCTCCTGCCGCACCCCTTCTCCCCCCCCTCACCCGCAGCCCCGCGGCTGGACACACCAAAAGATATCTTTAAAACTTTCTCTGACTAAATAAGAAGTGAAGTTCTCTAATCTAACTCTATTCTAAGCTATAACTAGGTGAATGGTTTCTTGTATTAGAAGAGACTTTCTCTCAGAGCTGTTAGAACAGCTATTGGTTTAAACACAGACACATCCTGATCTGAACAGGAAATGCAGTTGCATAGATAAAACAAGGTCACGTGATTTTTGCAGCCAATGAGATCTATACACCGCCCAGTCATGACGTCATACATCCTCCTCACCCTCCTCTATCCTCGGAGCTGATTGGCTGCCCGCCAAAATGACAGGAAATGCTGAAAATGGCGTGATAGTAATAGATTATCTGTAAGATTGTCACTTAAACTATCGCGTGATCAGAAATTTCCGATAAATATAAAATCCCTGCCGATTTCAACTTTTGCTGATAATATCGCTCATCCTTATTGATTAAAAAAAAATAATTTTGCCATTTTTTTTTATTTTTGTAGCGTTTACCGTACGGAGTAAATAAAATGATGACTTTTATAAATTGGAACATTATGGGGCACAGTTATACCTATTGTGTTTACATTTTTATTTTTTTTATTGAGGAATTTAATTGTTGTAAATGCTCAAACATTTTTCTTCTCTTTTTTATTGTTTCTTTTGGTTCCACAATGGGACTAGACTATACAATCACTAGATTGCTTTTACAATAATTTATTGCTATCTATTTTGCCTTTTACATGAGGCCTATTAGACCCTCTCTGTGGTGGGTCGAATAGACTTCCGTACGTGGCAAAACCAGAGGCCTTAAACTGAGCTCCGGCTGATATGGCAATCATCTGCACCTCGTGACTGTGTTGTGGGGGTGCAGAGGGTTAGACAGGAAAAGTCCCCTCCCTTTGTCAATCACCTAAACGCCCTGGCTGCTATTGACCATTGCATCTAGGGGGTTAAATGGCTGGAATCAGAGCTAGTTCTGATCCTGGCCACAGACTCCGCACTATATGAGTGGCAATCACTGCATCCAGGATCTACATCAAGATGTTCAGGGCTCGGTACAGCCAAAGTGGCCCCATCTTTACCCCCTAAATAAATTTTTGTGGGGCAAGTGGGAAAAAATGCAATTGCAGCATTGGTTTTTTAAGTTTAGTGTTTTTGGTGGTTACTGTGCAAAATAAATTACACATTATCTTTATTCTGTCAGTCATTACAGTTCAGCTGATACCCAATTTATATAGTTTTCTTTGTCTTTATTTAAAAAAAATATCTTTTTTTATTTGCATAGTGATTTTCATAGACAAATAACTTTTAGTTTTGACTACTGGGCTATGTGAACTCATTGTTTGTGGGACTAACTGCAAATTTGATTGGTACTATTTTGGGTATATTTGACTTTTTGACCACTTTTCATTCTTATTCGTTGTAAAAGTGAGGCACCCAACTAAACACAATCTTGGCTGTTTTTTTATGGCAGTGACCTTTCAAGATAAATCAAATTGTACTTTACTAAATATAAAATTAATGGATTTTGCAAAACTTATCTTTGTTTTATTTTTTAGATGACTAAAGGGAATGTGTCATCAAAAAAATGACTTATTGTTTAACTCACATTTGTATATTAAACACATTTTTTAGGAATTTTGGGTTATTTTTTTAATTTTCCATATCACTTTCAATATTTTTTTAATAATTCCTAAGTCCTGCAGTTTTCACTTTGGCCACCAAGCCTAATAATTGTCTGACACTTCCTGTTCTGTTTAGAGAGCTTTTCAGCAGTGTGCTCATTATTAGTAAAAGCAGGGTCAAACTGAAAGGAGACATCAATGTGTACAGATAACACAGAATCCACTAGTCACAAGATGAGATGGTCACAGCTCCCCCTCCCTTCATAGTGAACACTCTCCTATAGATGTCTATGGGACAGAATCTGTCTTAAGATTCCTATGTGCATGAAGCTGCTGTAAAGTATCTTTCTGTTAAAGCAGTGCAAGCATGAGTGTCTTCCCCACAATCATATATAGATGGCCGAATAGAGAAATCTACAATCAGGAAATAAAAATGACTGAAAGGAAAAGAACATGGATCAGGATCTGAATTTAATAAGTAAAAAAAAAATTGGCGACAGATTCCCTTTAAATAGGTAAAGTGGGGTATGTTTGTAATCTGTTTAGGGTACTTGTACAAGTGACTTGTAGTACAATATACTATGGCTCTGCAGTATATTGTCATTATAGTGATCTTGTATTACATCCTGCCTCTGATCTTTAGAGTGTAAGAGCACAGCCTTGGAATTGGTACTTTAGCTGCTATCACAACCAAATGGCCCACTACAATAGCAGTGCAGCTTACATGCTGCAATTGTACAATAACCATGGCATCTAATTGGTTAAACAGCCAGGATCATAGTTTTACCCCATACTGACATTTGATGTACTGGTATGTCATAATTCTAGTAAGGGAGAATAGATGAAATCACTTTCTGAGTTCACTCCACACAGGGTGAGAGCCAGCTGACACCTGCCAGTAATAGCAAAGATTGGAGCCTCCTCTGATCCCTGCTGTTTAACCATTTAATCGCCACGGCGATCATGGCTGCGGCATCTAGATTAGTGTTTCTCAAAACCCAACAACAGGTCAAGTTTTCAGGATTTCCTCAGTATTGCATTCTGTGGGAGATCCTGAAAACATGACCTGTTCGTGAGTTTTGAGGACTGCAGTGGAGAAACACTGATCTAAGTGAATGAGTCACGCTGCAGCTCAATATTGCTCCCTTCAATTGCTTTCCCCCACAATAAGATCATAGGATGCCGATCGGTTACCATGGCAGCTGGAAGCCTAATGAAGGCTTTCCTAGCCGCTATGTAATTGCTTGTATTGCTTCCTGTCCCTATATTTACAGTACCTCACAAAAGTAAGTACACACCTCACATTTTTGTAAATATTGTATTACATATTTTCATGGGACAACACTGAAGATATGACACTTGGATACAATATAAAGTAGTCATTGAACAGCTTGTACACCATTTTTATGTAGAACGTTTCAGCTCCTCAAACAATTCTTTGCCATTAGGAGCCATACTGAACTTCCAGTGACCGGTATGAGAGAGCATGAGAGCATTAACACCATATTTAACACACCTGCTCCCTATTAACACCTGAGACCGTGTAACACTAATAATTCACATGACACTGTGGAAGGAAAATGGCACATTCAGCACAATCTGTCTATTTTCACTCAAGGGTGTACTCACTTTTGTTGCCAGCAGTTAAAAAATTGATGACTATGTTGAGTTACTTTGAGGGCCCACAAAATGTACACTGTTATACAAGCTGTAAACTGACTATTTTACATTGTATCAAAGTGTCCCTTGAAAACATATAATACCATATTTACAAAATTTGAGAGCTGTACTCACTTTTATCTTTATAACAAATGCAGAAGGGTCTACAAGGGATTGTGCTTCTTAACCCCTTAAGTCCCGGGCCTGAAAAGTAGTTAATGAACAGAACATTTTTTTTTTTTAGTTTTTGCCTCCTTGCGTTTCAACAGTTGTAACTTTTTTATTTTTTCAATGATGCAGTTGTATGAGGCCTCATTTTATTCAGGAAAAGTTGTACTTTATGGTGGAATAGTTTAAGTTCACTTGTAAATAATTGCAGAATTTTTTTTTTTTTTTTTTACACCATTCACATTTCACACTTAATAACTTGTTAGATTAATTCTACAGGTTATTACGGTCGTGTGGATACCTAATATGTATAGGGGTTTTTTGTGTGTAATATATGCACAATTATTGTTTATTAAATATTTATTTTTATTTTATTATTTTTTTTATTCATTTTTTAACACTTTTTATGTTTTTTACTTTTTTTTTAAAATCCCATGAAGGGAGAACTGTTTTACATTTTTTCAAACACTTAGTAATGTATAAGCATATTCATATATGCTAATACATTCTAATCTGTGTCACTTTGACACAGGCAGTGATCTGGACACCACACAGTGTGTCCTAGTCACTGGCTTAGTATACAGACAGCTCTGGGGCTACTCTAGGTCCCCAGAGCTGACTGTGCAGCCGTTCCCCGGGCTCTGTCGGGTCACCGGGTGTTCTGATCACCCGACAGAGCAGGAGAAACCCTTTGATTGCGCTGCGGTAACGCACCGCCGCAATCAAAGGGTTAAAGCATCGGGTTGCGGAGGTTTGCAACCCCGAAGTCTGAAGTGACGCCAAAAGACGTCGCTGCAGACGAATGATGCGCACCGGCTGACGCCAAAAGACGGTGCGCGGTCGTTAAGGGGTTAATAATCAGGGGGGGTTGCATGTTAAACTAAAAAGAAAAGTATAAAAAATAATAAAAACTATTAAAAGTTCAAATCACCCCTCTTTGCCATTTTACACATAAAAAAAATAAATAAAAAAAGTTACACATAATTGCCATAAAAGTCTGATCTATTAACCTCTTGCTGACAGACAGTCATAATAAAATGGCACTAATTTGTTTTCCTCCTCGCCTTCTTAAAGCCATAGCTTTTTTATGTTTCCACCTATATATACATATGAGGACTTTTTTTTTGCGGAACAATATGTACTTTCTAATGGTGTTATTCATATTACCATAGAATATACTGGGAAATGGCAAAAAAATTCTAAGTGGGACAAAATGTGAAATAAACCGTACTTGCGCCATGTTTGTGGGAGTTTTTTTCTTTACGGTGTTCATTTTTCAGTGAAAATGATGTGCTATCTGTATTCTACAGATTGAAACGCATCCAGCAATATAAAACTTGTATGGTTTCCGTCATGTTTTGGTACCGTAAAAAAAATTGTAAACATTTTCTATTCTTGAAATTTGCGCTACGGCACCATTTTGTGCGACCAATAACTTTTTTCTACCAACACCTACGGACATTAGTGAGGGTGCATTTTTTGCGGGTGAAAGTGCACTTTTTATTGCTAGAAGTTTGGAATGCATGCAAATTTTTTGATCACTTTTATTCCAATTTTTATAGAATGTGAAATTAACAAAAAACCACAATTTTGGCATTTGGAATTTTTTTCTTCTACAGTGTTCAGTGTATGGGATAAATTATGTTATATTTTAATAGATCTGACTTTTTTGGATGCGCCGATACCAAATATGTTTAACTTTTTTTTTTTTTTTTAATTTGTAAAATGGTGAAAAGGGGGGTGATTTGAACTTCTAATACTTTTTTATTTTTTTTACACTTTAAAACTTTTTTTCTACTTTAACTTTGAGTCCCCCTAGGGTGCTTCATCACTATGGGGTGTGATCATTTATACAGCCTAATGCATTGCATTAGGGGCCAGAAGTGGGGAAATTCAAAACATGACGACAATAGAAGCCTTGTCAAGGCTTCCCGCTGCCATGTTAGGTGATCAGGACTCTGCGATTTCATCCCTGATGTCCCGATTGCAGTGAGGAAAGGTGCACAGCACCGTTTCTCAATGATTTAGATGCTGTGGGCATCTTTGCTGCAGCGTCTAAGAGGTTAAACAGCGAGCTGTAACCGCCGGTTGCTAGCTGCAATTATCCGCTAACACCCGGCGGCTGTGTAGCACTGGGATCCCACTTCAAAGTCGCTTACCAACATCAGGACGTATCCATTCGTCCAATGTCGGTAAGGGGTTACAATGTATCATTTATCCTGTACGCTGAACAATGTAGAAGAAGAGAATTCTAAACACTAAAATTGCAGATTTTTTGGTCATTTCACATCCCTTAAAAATTGGAATAAAAAGGGACCAAAAAGTCAATTATATCCCAAAATGGTATCTGCAAAAAATGCACACAGTTCCACAGATAGAAAAACACAGATGTAAGGGATAGGGAATGTTTTTTTTACAGTACTAAAACATAATAAAAACCCCACATATTTGGTATTTCCAGAATCGTATAAACCTGTAGAATACAGATAACACATTGTTTATACCAAAAAGTAAATACCTTAATAAATAAAAACCTGCAAATATGGAGCAAGTACGTATTTTTTCGCATTTCACCCAACTTAGAATATTGTTTTGGTCTCCCAGTATATTCTATTGTACAGTCAATGACACCATTCAAAAGTACATCTCGTTCTGCATAATAAAAGTCCTAGTATGCCTATGTAGACAGAACAATGAAGTTATGGCTCTTGGAAGGTGGGGGTTGGAAAAACAAAGAGCTATATTGTTTTGACCAGCTGTCAGGATGGGTTTTAAAAAGTTCACCTTGTCCTGCAAAAAAATATCCTCATATGTCTACGTAGATGGAAAAAGTTATGGCTTTTGGAAGATGGGGGGGAAAAAAAGAGCCAAAAAATTATGACTGGCTGTCAGGAAGGGGATAAAGGTAGTCTCCTTTCAGCTACATTTGGTCTGATTTGTGCCTGCATACATTTTATTTGTGAGACATAATAATGTGAACCACCACCAGACCACTGCACTATTCAATCTGTAAATTATAGTGAAAAAAGATTTCTTGCCTTTGTGGCTGGCTCGGTGTTGGGGGGTGGGAGAGCTCTTTGGCCAGCTTGGAAGGTAGGGCAGTATGGGTGTCTGCGGTGAACTGTTGCTGGCTGTGGAGCAATATGGAATGGAGAGGCTTGGCCCAATAATTACATGCGCTAGGTCTGTCCTTCATCGGAAACATCAGTTGTAAGGCTGCTGGCCAGGGCTCACAGGCTGCCTGTGAGGCCTGGACAGCAGCCCCACAAATAAAGTTTCAGATGACGAACACACCTGGGCATAGGTGTAACTTTAGGGGGATACAGAGGGGACTGGTCCCCCCACTTTTTTCTGGGTGGGGGATGGTCCCCCCACTTTTTAGTCACTTCAATAAAAAATAATCCATATGAAAGCATGAGAATATGGTAAGTGGGAAGAGCAGAGCACAGAGGAGGAAGAAGTTAAAACTTTGCCTCCTATATTTCTTTGCATTTTGGGGGGACAGAGTAGGTAGCCGCCTCGAGTGTCAGCGCAGAGTGAGAGCAGCGCTGATTGGTAGAGTAGGAGTCAGCAGGGGCTGCTTCACCAATCAGAACGCTGCTCACAGTCCAGCATACTCTGTATCTGGGGCTGTATCTTTCCCTCTTATTATATACTACTTCCCCTATGCTCAGCCTTCATCAGAGAAGAAGAAAAGCTCTTGCCAAATGCCAATTGCACCAGACTACAGGAGACAGGTAAGGAGGGGACAAGGGTGCTAGGCGTTGTGTGTGCATGTTAATAGGGTATGTACTGTATATGTGAGACGTGTATATACTGTATGTACAGCCATGGGTCTAGCCATGTCACGTCTTCCCTGTACTTACGCATCCGGGAAAATGAAAATGAATGGGGCTGGCGCTGGCCAGTCCAAGTGTGGACTGGCCAGTGCATACTTATAAAGCACCCAGCATATAGCAGAGCGCACAGTACACCCCGCTATACGCCTTGTGAACATACCTTAAGATATACCTCCCAACTTTTAGAGATTGCAAAGAGGGACATGTCAGACCACGCCTCTAACCACACCCAAACACATGACATAGCACCAAGACACGCCTCTAACCACACCCAAACACACACATGCCAAAAAGGGACACATTTTCAGGATTGCATTGTATCCAATAATGAAATATTAAGTAAATTGTTATGTAATATACAGCTAGGAAGCAATCAGATACTTTTAAAAGCAAGATAGTCAGTTTATTGATGCAAATATGTTTCCTAAATGAAAAGAAGGGACATTTATAAAGCTAAGAGGGACCTGGGTAAAAAATAGAGACTGTCTCTCCAAAATAGGGACACTTGGAAGGTATGCTTAAGGGTACATTCATGCAGAAGATATGAATGCTGATTCTGGGCCGGATTCAGTGTTGGATCTGACTCAGAACCTGCATCCAATCCAGCAGGAAACTGATTTACATTATACCCTATGTAAAATCAGTGTTGTTATTTATATGACACTGGTTTTATTTGAGTATTTTCGGCGTGTACTGTCAGCGCCTACACAGAATTCTTTGAGGTGTTTTATGCACCAAGGAATAGGAGGGAGAAATCTGCTTCGGGCAGTCTGGATTGTTTGCTCGTCGAATTCCGATATTTGCAAGTGGCAAATTTTCAACAAGCAAACAACATTGTCAGTGCCTAAAAACCATCATGTGAACTCACCCTAAGTGTGTAGTGTCTGTGTTCAATATATCTATATATACACACAATTTCTGATGGGTACCTTGTTTAATGTAGTACAGTGTGTGATGTAATAATCTCTGGGGTATGGTGTAATATAATCTCTGTTGTAAAGTGTGTAATGTAATCTCTGGGGTACAATGAATAATGTAGTAATCTTTGGGGTCCAGTGGGTAATGTAGTAATCTCTAGGGTACAGTAAGTAATGTAATATCTGGTGTAATGTAGTAATCTCTGGGGTAAGGTGTGTAATGTAGTAATCTCTGGGGTACAGTGTATAATGTATTCTCTCATGTATGGTGTGTAATGTGATCTCTGGGCTATGGTGTAATGTAATCTCTGGGGTACGGTGAATAATGTAGTAATCTTTGTGGTACAGTGGGTAATATAGTAATTTCTAGGGTACAGTGAGTAATGTAATATCTGGTGTAATGTAGTAATCTCTGGGGTAAGGTGTGTCATGTAGTAAACTCTGGGGTACAGTGTATAATGTAATCTCTCTTATGGGTGAAATGGATTCTGGGAAGGTGTAATGTAATTCTGGTCAGTGAATAATGAAAATTTATTTCTGGGTCCAGCGGTAATACTTTTTTTGGGGTAAATGAATTTATTATTTTTGGTACAAGAAATTTTCTTTTCAAAGGGTGCAGTTATAATGAATTTTCATGTTTACCATGTGAAAAAATAATTAATTTTTCTGGGTGCATTTAGTGTGTCATTTCGGGTTGTGGTATGCAATAAAATACTTTTTGGGGGGTACGTATGGAAAAGTGATTCCTAGGGGCACAGTGAGATTGGGGTTTTTTTTTTTTTCTTTGTGAGTGATACAAATTTAATGGAGTGTTATGGGGGGGGTTTAAATTAAATTTGTGCATTGCGCAAATTTTTTTTTTTTCCCAAATTTAAAGGGGGAAATTTTTTGTGGGGCTGGTTTTGGGTTTTCATTGCCGGGGTGCTTTTTAGTCCCACCCCGGCTCTAAATTTCATAATTAGAGACCTCATAACCTTGGGACGCAAAAAAGTGTTTGCCTAAGGACTCCACCTGGCCCTTTGGGGGCTAGCTCACGCCCCCCTCAGACCCCCTAGAGGGCTGGGGGGGGCCGCTTCATTGTAGGAGAGGGTGGAGAAAAGGAAAAGGGAGGGAAGTAAAAGGGGAAAGGCGAGGAAGGGGGGGGAAAGGGAGGGATGGGAAGTGGAGGAGGGGGAAAAAAAATGGTCACCCCCCTTTTTTTAACTGAATTACCCCTGCACCTGGGGTCTGTAATCATCTGAGCTGGGCATCTTCAACAGAGGTTGGCCTCATAGGCTGCTTTTGGTTTCCAAAAATTTCATGCTGTGGGGCAGGGGGCAGCAAATCAACGCATCAGGGTCTCTTTTGAGGCACAACCCTGGGGATTCTGCTGCTTTTAAACAAAGGGGGCCCGCTGAGAGATTTCACTTTAAACCTAGGCCCTGTACCATGCCCTAGCACCACAGCCCGGCTACACATGGTTGTGTACTGGTAAAGGGGCTGCAGCTTTGCAGTAAAAGAGACCTTGGGCCCCACTGGTTTTGGGTCCCATTTTGCAACCCCTGTGACCCAGAGCTGGGTTTGGGTTAATGAACTAGGGGTTTCACTAAAAATAAACCAACATTTAAAATTTTTAAAAAAAAATTTAATTTATTTCTGGCCTTTCTAGAGGTATAAAATGGAGGTTTTTAGTGCTCAAATATATCAAGTTGTAAATGCCCATCTAGCACTTCGATGGTAACCTCATCAGCACGTCCCTAACTTTAGATCTGCCTCTTTGTGAAGCCAAAACCTCCATACTTCAAGGCAAAATGGTGAAACTGCAGAAGTTTTAACCAGCATTGGAGATTTCAAGTCTTTAGTGATTGACAATTGTTTCTGAAGAGGCCCATGTTGCCGCTTGTCAGTTTTTTCACAGAAAAACTTACACATTCCATCAGGAAGCAGAAGTAGCTCTGGTAGAATGCTCCTTAATAGGATAAGGTAAAGTAACACATTTGTAAGACAGACTCTTTCATTGCTGGGTCAACAGGGCTGTCACGTACCCGGACGTAGAAGTGGATCCACTGGACCACCGCAAGCGATGGTGTAAGCCCCGCCAGGGGGGAAAGGAATCTAAATAGGTCCCGGGTTTTACCAGGCCCGGCAAAGCGGGAGGACTTTCCGGGGGAAGTCTACCGGTCGTCCCCCTGCGTGACTTGCTTGCGGGGCAGCCGAGGGGAAGCGTGGTGCAGAATGTCAGGCAGGTCGTAGGGGAACAGCAGAAGGGAGGGGAGGCGGGGACGATTCGTGGGGCGTGGGCAGGACAAAGGGCGGCGGGGGAAGAAGCGTGGTGAGGAACGGAAGCTAAAGTACGGACACACG
>JAODAL010039620.1:0-37813 GCA_025379985.1 Phyllomedusa bahiana
TTGTGTTATAGATGTATAAAAGGGGGTGGCAGGTTCTTTCCGGGAATTTCTATTTAAAACAACCCCATATTTATGTCACAGGGTTTGGGACCATTGTAAATCTAGCACTTTTTAAACCCTTCCCCTCCCCCGTACACCCTAATAGTTTGGAAGCTCTTGCACAGGGCCCTCACCCCCTTGTGCCCTAAATCTGAAAGAAAAAAATTTTTTTTTAAATGTGTAATGTCTGTACTTTTACCCCCCAAAATTTGTAATGCTGCGGAATAATTTTTGGCGCTATATAAATAAAGATTTTTATTATTATTTTTGACATAAAAAAGGGGAACGCTGACTGTTGCTAGGGCAACAAAAAAGTCCTTAGACCAAGACAGTTTTCATACATGTCCCCCTAGATGATTTGCATGCCTAAGGTAAACAGAAATTGTAGGTGGAAAAACCCTTTTTGCAAACCCCTTTTTGTTCTACTGCCAGTCATTTGTCCTACAGCCAGAAACAAGATAGTAAGGAGGGGACACATAGAACAGGTTTTTTTTTTAACTTCAGGCACTCTAAAAATATAAAATGAAAATAAACTTGTTTTTTTTATTATCCCTACCTTTAAAAATTTTTTTTCAAAAGGTAGTAAAACAAAAAAAAAAGAAAGACATTGTAAAAACCTTAAACCCCGGGTTCCCAAAGGTGGACAACAAAAATTTGGAAAAAGGACGGGGGTGTACTACAATACCCAGGAAGTTTTCGCAAGACTTAGGTTTTTTTTAGTTTAGTAAAAAAGACAGTTTCCCGGGATGACCTTATAAATATTTTAAATATTTTAAAAGGGTTCAAAAAAGGGATTTTAAAATTTCCCTATTTATCAATTTATTTATCTAGAAAAAAGGGGGCTGAGGGAAAAAAGGGTTTTCTACAAAAAACATAGAAAGGGAACTTTACTGAAAAACAGTGAGACCCGTGGAACTCTCTGCCAGGGAAATTGTCATGTAACTTAAATAAAAGCGATCAAAAAGGGGAAAGGGGGTGCAATAATATAAACGATAAAAGTGACTACGATTCTGGTAAAGGGGCCCTTGAACCCGGGATTTTATCTGAATACCAGATTTGGGGGCAGGATTTTTTTTAAATAAAATGAAAAAACTTTTTCCTCGTGGGGGTTTTTTGTTTATTTGGAATCAACATTTTAAGGGGCAATAGGCTGAACTGGGGACCTATGTCTTCTTTTGGCCTTTCAATCCCCTAAAAACTATTGTCACGGACGCCCCCTTCGAAACCCCCCGTCCCGTCCGGGGCCGCTCGTCCCCCTGCCTTTTCCCCGCATCACTAACCCCCACGCTCCTGCTCCCCTGCCTCTGTCTCTTCCCGGCCCCGGCCCGCCCCCGGCCCCCCCCGGGCCCCCCCGGCGCATCGGCAAATGTTGAATTTTAAAAGGGGCCCCGCAAACCGGGTTTAATTGGCTATTGCTTGGTTTGTTGCCCCTACCCCTTTTTGCCGGGCCCCTTCCTAGTTCCCCCTTTATTGCTCATACCCATAGAGGGAAATTTTCCTGTTGCCTTTTTCCTGATAACCAAGTACCGTACCTCCCCACGCCTACGTTCCTGACCACAAACCACTGCCGCCTGCCCTGACCCTTTTTGCCTGGGCCCCCGTACGGCCTCCTGACCCTATCTTTAAACCCCGCCACCCTTGGGGTACCACCGGGAAGCAAGTTTGCCCCAGTTTTAAGGGGCCCCGGTAGACTTTCCCCCCGTAAACAAGTTTCCCCCCCCCCTTTTCGGGCGGGCTCTTTGGGGAAAACCAGGGCCTACTTAGATTCCCCTCCCTGGTGGGCTCCCACCAAAACGCTTTTCGGTTGGGCCAGCGGGGTCTACCTCCGCAGACCTTTTCAGTAAGAACCACCCTGGGGCCCGCCAAGGTGGGCCCCGCCTAGTTTTGGCGGACCTAACGACCATTTTTGCCACAGTCACAAACAAATGGGCAACAAAACAAGCAAACCCGAAACCCGTTTTTCCCACTCTGATGCAGCGCTTTATCACACCCCCGCAAACAACCTCCGCCGCCTTTCCCTTTGGGTTTTTCCGCTTCGGCGGTTTCTCTGGCCCCGGTGGGCCCAAAACTCCGGGGTGTCTCTGTGGGACCCGCAACGGGTCTGGTAAAAGGCAGAAACTACAGTCCTTCCTCAGGGAATTTTCCCCAATTTTTTGAGGGAAACCCGCACGGGGCATCCCCTGCCGAGAAAAGCCCTCCAAACCCTGGGGCCCCGGGGGAATCGTCCGTAGGAGACTACGCGGTGCAGTTCCGCACCTTAGCTTCGGAACTAACTTGGAACTTTTAAGAAGGGGCTCCCAAGCAGAGTTAAGGATGTGTTTGGGCCCCGAAGACATCCCCTCCTTTTTTCAGCGACTTTATCCGGTTGGCCACCCCCATCGACTTTCGCTTTTGCCGAAAGGTAAGAAGAGCTTCGGCAAAAGCATGAGTTAGCCCGTCCTCGCCAGTTCCCACACCTGGCACCGGTGTTCCAGGGGCCTCCTGTGCAACCGTCACCAACCCCCACTGAGGAGCCTATGCAGGTTGATCGGGCTCACCTCACAGAGCAGGAGTTGGCCCAGCGTCGGCAAAAGAATCTGTGCCTCTACTGTGGCAGCCCAGAGCACTTCCGGAGGAATTGTCCCCAATGTCCCATACATGCGGGAAACTCCCGCACCTAAGTTCTGTGGGAGAGGAGTTCCTAGGTGCAAATTCCTCCTCTCCACGCCTGATGATGCCGGTACAGGTCGTGACTGATGCTGGACTCTCGTTTCAAGTCTTGGCGTTCCTGGACTCGGGCTCAGCCGGGAACTTTATCCACCGGTCTCTAGTGATGCAGTATCGTCTCTCGGCGGTCCGCCTGGAAAAGCCGCTGGTGATTTCCTCGGTCAGCGGGGAGCTGTTTAGTGACACCATTACAATTATCACCAAACCACTGTCCCTCCACGTAGGGGCCCTACATAAGGAAAAGATCTCCTTCTATGTGTTGCCTCGCTCCTCTTCGGCGGTCCTCCTCGGGCTTCCATGGCTACAGCTCCACTCTCCTACGCTGGACTGGTCGACTGGAGAAGTAACCCGCTGGGGTCCTAACTGCCAGAGTCGTTGTTTGGTGGCACCTCGCCCGGTCTACCGCCCGAATATCTGGAGTACGCCGATGTGTTTTCTGAGAAACAAGCCGAGTCTTCCTCCTCATCGTCCATACGACTGCCCGATTGACTTACTGACTTACTGACCTCCTCGGGGCAGAGTCTACCCCTTGTCCATTCCTGAGCCATAAGCTATGTCGGAGTATATCCGGGAGAATCTCCAAAAGGCGTTTATACGAAAGTCCTCTTCCCCCGCTGGTGCGGGATTCTTCTTCGTGGAGAAGAAGGACGGTTCCTTAAGGCCCTGCATCGATTACCGGGGTCGTACCACGATCACGGTGCAACACCGGTACCCTCTGCCGTTGATCCAGGAGCTCTTTGACCGTCTTCGGGGTGCAAATATCTTCTCCAAGCTGGATTTGAGGGGAGCCTACATTCTGGTCCGAATCCGTAAGGGCGATGAATGGAAGACGGCCTTTAACACCAGGGACGGGCACTTTGAGTACCTGGTCATGCCATTCGGACTGTGTAATGCGCCTGCCATCTTCCAGGAGTTCGTGAATGATGTCTTCAGGGATCTCCTTTATACTTGTGTCGTGGTCTACCTGGACGATATCTTGGTGTACTCTCCTGATCTAGAGACCCATCGCGCCCATGTACGCCAGGTACTGCGGCGCCTACAAGCTAACTGCCTGTATGCCAAGCTAGGGAAGTGCCTCTTTTATCTAGCTAGCCTTCCATTTCTAGGCTATATCATCTCGGACCAAGGCCTACGGATGGACCCAGCAAAGTTGTCGGCCGTATTGCAATGGCCACGCCCAGTGGGCCTTTGAGCTATACAGCGGTTCCTGGGTTTCTGCAATTATTACCGGTAGTTCATCCCACATTTCTCCACGCTGGTGGCTCCCATTGTGGCCCTTACGAAGAAAAACGCAAATCCACGTAGCTGGCCCTTCGAGGCCGAGGAAGCATTCTCCAAACTGAAGACTGCCTTTGCCACTGCGTCTTTCCTGTCGCGGCCAGACCCCGCAAAACCCTTCTCGTTTGAAGTAGACGCCTTGTCGGTGGGAGTTGTAGCAGTCCTCACGCAAAAGGGGGCCCACAGGCAAAACAGTCACTTGTGGCTTCTTTCCAAGACATTCTCCTCAGCGGAAAAGAATTACACTATCGGAGACCGGGAATTATTGGCCATCAAACTGGCTTTGGAGGAATGGCGTTATCTGCTGGAAGGCGTTCGGCATCCCATTTGTATCTACTCTGATCACAAGAACCTTCTGTACCTCCAGACGGCTCAGCGACTCAATCCACGCCAAGCTAGGTGGTCGCTCTTCTTCTCCCGCTTTAATTTTCAGATTCACTTCCGTCCTGCTGAAAGAACGTGAAGGCCGATGCCCTCTCCCGTGCCTCTGACGTGGTGGGTGAAGAAGTGACCCCAGAGCACATAATTGACCCAGAATGTCTTGTCTCCGCAGCTCCTGTCGACCTCCGGAACGTCCCGCCGGGGAAAACATACTTTCCCCGCGCCTGCCCCCCTCTCGTAGGCGTATCCTGAATGGGGACACGCTCATTGTGGCCGTGCATCACCGTGTCTGGCAAGACATTTTCCTGCCTTGTCTCACGGCTCTATTGGTGCAGGACCTCGCTAAAGATGTCAAGGAATCGTGTCAGTTCGTGTACCCCCTGTGCCCGCAACAAGACACCTCGTCACAAACGGGGGCTCTTGCACCCACTGCCCATCTCTATGAAATATGGCCCAGGGCGATGGACTTTTAACCCGATCTCCTCACTTTGCCCCGGAAACACCGTTGTCTGGGGGTCACAGATCGGTTTTCCAAAAAAGTGCATTTTGCCCCTTTTCCCAGGTCTGCCTTTCCCCCCCGCCCTGGCCAAGCTTTTGCAGGCCCCCTCTGTAAATCGTCTTGGTTTGGTGGTCCAGTTCGTTTCAAAAAATTGGGGGGGGCCCCCTTTGTTCTCAACTCAGGTGAAGTTTTGAATTTTCTCCCAGCTTACCACCCCCAGATGAATGGCCAGGTGGAGAGAGTCAACCAGGTTCTGGGGTGTTACCTGCGCCACTTCGTCTCGGCTCGACAAGATGAATGGTCCTACTTTCTTCCGTGGGCAGAATTTTCATATAATTCCCTAGACTCGGAATCCGCAGGCGCCTCTCCCTTCCACATCGTGTACGGCCTGCATCCCCGCCCAACTCTTCTGCTGGCATCCTCGTCTTAGGTTCCGGCGGCAGATTCTATGGTCCAGGACATGAGGACCATCTGGTCCTGTCCCGCCACTCTCTGCTCCGTGCTTCTGAGCGCACGAAGGCTCAAGCAGATAAAAGAAGAAGTCCCCCTCTGATCTTCTCCCCGGGTGACAAGGTGTGGCTCTCGGCCAAATACGTCCGCCTCAAGATCCCAACCTACAAACTGGAACCCTGCTTTTTTGGACCTTTCGAGGTCCTTAAGCGCATAAACCAGGTGGCCTATAAACTCCGGCTCCCACCCACCATGCGCATCCCGAACTCCTTTCATGTTTCGTTACTAAAACCCCTGGTTTCTCTCGGAAGGCAGTTCCTCCTTCATCTGTGGCTGATGCCTCTAATGTCTTTGTGGTCAAGTAAATCTTGGGTATGAGGAGGACTAGGGGGATTGATATTTTCTTGTTGACTGGAAGGGGTTCGGGCCCAAGGAAAGGTCTTGGGAGCCGGAGGAGAACATTCTGGACCGTAATATTATCCAGAGATTCCTCCACTCTAGAAAGAGGGGGGAGGCCAAAGGGGAGGGTACTGTCACGGACCCCCCTGCGACCCTCGTCCCGGGTCGCAGGCGCATCCGTGCCCCGCTGCTGAGCGGCGCCGCATCCCGCACAACGGGTCGCGGGCTCACTCGTCCCCCTGCCGGTGCCCAGCATCACTTATCCGGCAACGCTCCTGCTCCGGCTGCCTCTGTCCCTCGGCGTGCACGCGGTCCCGCTCCCTAGGGCGCGTGCACGCTGGCAGTGTTAAATTTAACGGGCCAGTGTACAGGTAATTGGCTATTGCCGGTCGCTGCCCCTATTTAAGCCTGCCTCTTCCTAGTCACCTCGCCGGATCTTTAGTGCCCATAGCCTATAGAGAAAGCGTTCCTGTTGCCTTGTCCTGATTACCGTGTACCGTACCTTCTCGCCTACGTTCCTGACCACGAACCACTGCCGCCTGCCCTGACCTTCTTGCCTGTCCCCGACTACGAGCCTGCCTGACATATCTGTACCTCGCCTACCCTTGGCCGCCACCGCAAGCAAGTTCCGCCAGTGGAAGCGACCTGGTAGACTCCCGCCGCAGCAAGTCCATCCCGCTTTGCGGCGGGCTCTGGTGAAAACCGGGACCTACTTAGATTCTGCTCCATGGCGTGGGCTCCCACCATCGCTTGCGGTGGTCCAGCTGATCCACCTCTGCAGACCGTTACAACTATATCAATGTGGTATTATCATAACTTTACTAAGCCACAGGATATAGTGGGTATTCCCACCACATTGATCAGCTTTAAGCATTTAGGCAAAGATAAATGAATTATTATTATTTTTACAAAATACATTGCTGTTCTGATTTTGCTTCTTTTCAGAGGTAAAAGCACTTCTTATGTCCTGTTTGTTTACAGAAGGTTTACTAAGTTACCTATCACTTCTCTCTGCTCTGCTCCGCCCCCCATGCTTTGGGAGTACGTGCTGATCAGTGCGACTTCCAAATCACCCGACATATTGCGGGCGTACTGTACGTACCGCGATTATGCCGTGTGAACATAGCCTAATAGACCAGGCATAGCAGAGCTGATATGACAATCACTTCTGTAGAACCGCCCACAGCCTGACCAGGTAGTGTAGTGTAAGTCTGAATCTGGCTGTAAATAAAATACTTTGTGAAACAGTCAGATTATAAAACCCCTTTACCATTTCAACTCTGAAAAAAACAATAATTTCACAATTGTATCTCTTCTCTATTACATTTCGCACAAAAAAAAAACGTAAATGAATATGTTGACAGAGAAAAGTTATGGCTTTTGGAAGACAAGAATTAAAACCTAAATAGTTTGGTTCTTAAGGAGTTAAGGGTAAAAAATAAGCAGAAGGTATTTCCGAGAAGCTATGGAGAGTTTCTCTTCACTATACATCTACACAGGAGTTTCTTGCTCATAGTTGTCAATTTTTACTTGGAAAACAGAATACACATATCCTAAGCTCTCATAGCTTTAAGAGGGTAGCACAAAGAGAAACATGAAATAAATGCAATCCTAAGCCTTCCCCTGCATTTCTGTTTTAAATAGAATAATGTTAATATTTAGTGAACACAAAAGAAAGAATGTACATACAATTTTGTAGACTTAGAGAAACTTTTGGCTGCATTTAAAAGGACCCGGACACTACATTAATGTGGTGTTTTGGACATTCATTAAGGAGCTAGAAATGTAAAATATGCCATCGAGCAACTATATGAACCAACAGGAAATCACTGGCTCACTTCAAAGAGAAAATACAGTATGCAAATGGAATACAGATGTAAAAAGTGGGTTCCTTTAATGGCTGTGGCATATTGGATGTAGTGCAATCACATATACATTGCATTGCGTACATGGCTTCAGTTACACTTTTCACTGTTTCTGAAATTTATTCAGACATTCTACGCTGAGATAATACCTTCCACACTGTTTGTGCCTTTTTGAATACTTGGGATGGCTGTGTGAGCAGTGCTGATTAAAACAGATGTTAGAGTAGTAGTTGTAATACTGTTCGGATATATTAAGTAAAGCAAACTATAGTCTATATAAGGAAATAGGTGTGCAGGATGTTAACATAGATTATAATAATCTTCACATAACACTCAAATAGAATTTAAGGTCCATTTTTTACTTTTTGCCACTTGATATTTGTTAGCGTGGTATAAACATTATAACAGCGTTAATTCGGACATGACCTTGGAGCAGAAGTGGTCATTTGGCCTTAGCAAGCAGGGCTAAAACTGTGTGCTTAAACCTAAAAAGTCTGGTGATACCCATATGATAAAGGTGGTCAATTTGGTTGAGGTCAGTGCTCTGTGCACAACACATCAAACTCTTTTAACCAGGTGTTTATGGATATCTCTAGCACAAAGGCATAGTCATGCTGGGCAGGAAAGGACCTTCTCCAAACCATACCATGCCCTGTACCTTTGTCCCTCTTTCATCAAATTTTACAACAGACTCTATGGGCCACATGTATGAAACGGTTTAGGTCTAAAACTCACTTTTTTCCCCATAGGCAAAAAAGTGAGTTTAAGACCAAAACCGTTTTATACATGTGGCCCTATGTTTTCTGGTAGTTAGTGTTCTCCAGATATTTGCCAAACCTAGATATGACTATGACACTGTCAGATAGTAAAACATAATTGAACATTCCAAGGAACATGTTTCTACTGCTCCAGAGTACAATGGCTGCATGCTTTATACCACTCCTACTGACATTTGGCATTGTTTATGGAGAGTTTAGGATATGACATAACAAAAATAGCACTTTATTTGACCAAGACTATTTGTACAACCCAGGTTTGTCTATGGAGATTGCATGGCTGCGTGTATAGCAGTATGCAGCTTTTTACAATAGGTGTTGCTCAAACACCAGAATGCAATAATTAGACAAGGTGTCTACATACTAGTTGCCATATAGTCAGGTTTGTCATCCATTGTGCACATGCGGGGCCCAAGAGCATAGGGATCCTGAGTGGTCAGGAGCATGTCCCAGGAATTCTTAGGCTATGTCTACACAGCACAGAAATACCGTCAAATTGTTGGCAGTTTCAGTATTTTGAAACCGCCACGAACCCTACGATGCTCTATGCTGCATAGCCAGCAATGAAAAACCTATGCTGCAGTCTAGACAGCACGCAGCGTTAAAAATCCGGCGGAATATGCAACATGTTGCATATTTCGCTGGAGTCCCGCAGTTTGCGGTTGGTTTGCTGTACATTCAATTGTACGGGCTGACAGCAATAACTAGAACCAATTGCATTTTTTGCACAAATCAGGTCCTACATACAACAAAATGCCGTCAGCTTTCCGATGTATTTTGTCCTATGCTGTGTGCATCTAGCCTTAGAATACATCAGCTTTCTGCTTCACCAATTAATCTTGTAGGCTGCAGGCTGCTTTAAGCTGTGAGAAGTGAGTTTTATTCTATTTTTTCTGTTCCAATTGAACTATTAAGGATGGAGGCCCGATCTATCTAGGCTCCTACATACCTAGGGCCCTGCCTGCTTACCCATCTGGGGCACTGCCTACCTGAAGGTATAACAAAGATAAACTTGATAAATAACACACATGATATCGTGGCACAAAAAATAATTTCAATTACGTTACTGCTTTTCAATGGGTTTGTTTGTAATCTAAGAACAGATAACTTCAAAAACTGTAGTAGCACGTTAACTTTCCTACATCCGTACCTGGGGCCTTACTTCTCAGTGCTGCTCTCGTTCTACTGGTGCCTTACCTATCTCCCTACTGCGAGTCTGCCGACCTCCTGGATGGGGGGCTTACATAGCTATTAAATGCATACATGCCAACTCTCCCGTTTTTGGCGGGGGGGTCCCGCTATTTGGGGTCCCCTCCCGCCCTCCCGGGGGAGTTGGCATTTCCTCCCGCCGCCATAGGGCGGCGGGGGCTCTTTAAATGGCCGCGGCGACAGAGTAGCGCTAGTGCCCGGAGTCTCGCTGTGCAGGAAGGAGGCAGGAGGGATCGTTCCTCTCCTCCCTCCTCCCCCTGTATGTCCGGCGCTGGTGTGTGCGCCGCACATACAGGTCAGCGCGCAGGGGAAGTGACGCGCGCTGCAGGGGAGTGACGCGCGGCTGCTCTCACTTCCCCCTGCGCCGCTGAGAGATCGTCCGAGCGGCCCTGCTGTAGAGCCTGGTGAGGTAAGTGGATTTTATTATTTTATTTTTATTAGCTATTATGGGGGGCTCTGCCTGCACAATGGGGCACTACCTGGCAACAATGGGGGCACTACCTGCAACATGGGGCATCTACCTGGCAACAAGGGCATACCTGGCAACAATGGGGGCACTACCTGCAATCAGGGGCACATAACCTGGCAACAGAGGGGCATTCTACTTGGCTACAAGGGGGCATCTACCTGCCTGTAAGGGGCACTACCTGCTTATGGGGGTTACTACCTGGCTATAAGGGCATCTACCTGGCTTTCTTCCAAAGCTTATGCAGTAGGTGGAGTGGGGTTGGCTTTTGAGGGCTGGCATACCGACAGATGGCGTGCCCATGCAAATTTTTGCCGCCACTCATCTCCTGCTTTTTCATTTTCAAAAGTTGGCAACTATGATTAAATGGGGTATGGGAGACCTACCTATATAGTCATTGTATGGCAGTCATAGTGATCTTAATGTAAAAAAAACAATATTGCGGTATTATTCAGCCATTTTGAGACAATGATATGTAGTCAGGGTGTGGCGGTATTATTTCATCTTTCTATAGTAGTATTATTAATAATATTGGCCTCAGTATACGGGTTGTCAGTAACTATATGGTAATAATATTTGCTCCTTGTATAGTGGAATCACTTGGTAACTGTATGGCTATTATTTAGTGGTATCATACATAGAAAATAGTTTTATAGCTATTTGTATGGATTTTTTATATAATATATTTTATTTAATATCATTAGATCTATTTAGATCCTTGTAACTGTCATTTTGGTGCTGGTCATCAGGAAGATGATTGCGTGTGCTTGAGGGTTGTTAGAAGCATGACCTGATGTGAAGTCATGTGCTTGGGAATGGCTAGATGCATGGCTTGATGGGATATCACATGCTTCAGCAGGGCCCAGTGCTTTGGCCAGGGGTCCTTAAGGGGGTTGTCTCGCTAAAAAGATCAGCTTTCAACATGTTGGGATCACTAAATAAAGATGTTTTCCAAATATATTGTGTTAAGGAGCTACAAGTGATTTTATCACCTTCTGTGCTCTCTCTGGTTCCCAAAGTGACCGACCTGTGTACTTCTCCCCCCCCTGCTGTTTGTTATATTTGATAGCAGGGAGTGAAGTCATCACACAGGTCTCAGCACAGAACTCAGGACAGTGAGAGATTGTTTGTTATCTGATCTTTTAGACAAAAGCCAGAAATTACTGCAGTTTACTTTAACTCAGAAGCTTCCCTGGTCCTGACAGCATGAGATTTACCTAATTAGCAGAAGTCTGAATATATGGAGCTCACATGCTAATTACAGACAGCTTGACCAGGAAGTGACAGAGCAAAGCAGCATTATTTCATTCATGCATTCTATGAAACTTTGAGATGAGACAATCCCTTTAATTCTATGAGGCCAGCCTTGAATATAGTATATCAATTTATCAACTGCAGAATATATAAAGCCCTTAGGTACATGGCTGAACCATACTAAGGAGTTTTTAGCACTACATTGTCTACACACCACTGAATAATTGAATTCTTCTTCCTTGAAGCAATTGTTTTTGAGGAAGATAGCTCCATAATGCAGTGTTCAAAAGAATATACTACAATTTCTTTCTGTCAGATTCTATCACATTCGTGAAATCAGAGGCACACAAAAAGTCACAGTAGAGCCTCACATACATCTAAGGTTTAACACATAGGTTTTCTCAAAACATTTTTATTAGTTTTAAAAAGGAGCAGACATACCAAAATACAGCAAGGCATGGAAATAAGTATAACGTGGTGTCTAAAGGCTGAAATGTTCTCTAAGGCGTGTGGGACAAAGATAAGAAAAAATCGCAATCATTTTGCCCTTAATGAATGTCCCTAGATTAATGGCTCAAGACTGAAATAGCATGTATAATACAAAGCTGGTATACATGAAAGAAAAAAATTATATTAATATCCTCCAAAAGAATTTGACAACACTTACAGCAGTTGGTGCGGAAAATTTCCACGGCAAAGCTCCAAAAAAACTTGCAGTGGAAAATCCGCCCCAAACACACATAATTATACTCAGCGTATTGACCCTGTTGACCAAAGTGACTGCTGCAGAAACTGACAGAGAACTGGGTAAAACTGAGAGTGCTAACAACAAAATATGATATGTACCTAGGATATTATCACAAAAGGCTCACAAAGAAAACTATATCCCATAATATACTATTAAAACTATACTTTTATTAATACACATTAAAATATTTATACACACAAGAAAAAACCAAACAGTCACGCTCCACCTTAATGAATCTACATACTAAGTGAGCACTACTGCAGGATCCTAATAGTGTCTATATTATCACCCAAAAATTTCAAGAAAATGTACAATATCCAATTGGTGAAACTACTCACGGTACCGTAGTCTTTTTTCCACAGATGACGCCAGAAAAATAAAAACCGGCTTCAAGGATCCAGAAGAAACTGGGCAGGAAAAAAATCATACATACTAGCCCTATTAACAATCTGTCAAAGGAGGAGCACCCGTCCTGATAAAGGACGACCCCTCCTATCGTTGGCTGACCCTATAATGCCCTTAAATGACAGATAAGGCTGTATCCTGCACCAGCTTTAAAAATATATGCCAAACCGCATATATTAGATAGTAATTAGATATCTAAAAAATGTCCCGACGTGTTTCCCCAGAATAGCTGGTTCGTCAGGGGACAAACAACATCAAAATATCCCAAATCCAGATGATGGAGGATTAACAAGGTGGTAGCCACTTGATATGTAGATAGATGAATAGGACTTGTGTGTATAAATATTTTAATGTATATTAATAAAAGTATAGTTTTAATAGTATATTCTGGGACATAGTTTCTTTGTGAGCCTAAAACTGAGAGTGCCATAAGATTGGTATGACGAGTACACTGCTTTTTTTCTTTGAAACAATTATCCACACCTGCAGATTTTTGCTGCAGATCCGCAGGTAATCAAAATACACAATACAAGGTTTTGGGGCTTTTTGTCAAATGATTTTTACTGACATTCTACAACAAAGTTCTTTGAATCACAGTGTACAAAAATAAATATTCCATGTCATTACGAAAATTGTCATTGCAATGTAGCTGCAAAATATGTACATTGCAATAGGAAACATATCATTGTGTTAATCATGCCAATAGGACCTGGCAAAGATCGGTGCGGCATATAAGCAATATCAAATAATAATAATAACCTTTATTTATATAGCGCCAACATATTCCGCAGCACTTTACAATTTGGAGGGTGTAGGTACAGAAAAAAACATACATTGCACTATGAAAAGCTACTTACAGAGGAGACACAGGGTGTGAGGGCCCTACTTGCTAGAGCTTACAATCTGTTAGGGTGTATGGATGAGACGAAGGGTAAGAAGTGCTAGATTTACAATGGTCCAGCCATGTGACATAAATATGGGGTTGTTTTATGTAGAATTCGGATGAACCAGTACATCTATATACAGTTAAGTGCCGAAAAATGAGTGCTCTAGAGAGTGAGGGGGGGGGGGGGGGTATGGCCATTAGGGATTCTGGTAGGCCAGAGTGAGAAGATGTATTCTCAGGGCCCTCTTAAAGCTATGAGAGTTCTGAGTGTGCCTTATCGCCCGCGGTAGCATGTTCCAGAGAACTGGTGCTGAACGTGTGAAGTCTTGGAGACGTGTATGGGAGGGAGGATGATGAGAGATGAGGGAGGAGATGTATGGAGGAGCAGCGCTGTGGAGAGCTGTATGGGTGAGAGTGATGGGTTTATGCTGTATTTTATACTGAATGGTCAACCAGTGCAGTGACTGACACAGGGTAGAGGCATCAGTATAGCGGCTGGAAAGAAAGACAAGCCTGGCTGCTGCATTCAGGACAGATATAAGTAACAGCAGGTTTAAAGATCATGGATTATACCACAATACATATAACCATTGGTATCAAATGCACCAATAACTGAACGAAATAAAACATAATCAGTAGGCTGCCCAGGCAACACCCCCAAGGAACCATACCATCGCATCGTCTGCTCCAGGTATCGCTTGCTCTTTACTACTTCCTAACATAGAAAATACCAGGTTTGATTGTGCTTCTTTCTCATTGAATTCAAGAGGAAAAATCCACATCATAAATAACAATTTAATATACCTACCAAAATCACTTGTAGCATCGACTACAGACATAGCATTCCAGCTCTTTGGCAGCTAAGAGATACTGCCAATATCAGATGTTTTCTAATATAAATAGAAAGTAGAATCCCCTTTACTAATCATTAAACCCTACATCTGCTGAAATTCTGCATAATGCAATTTCATGTGTATAAAATCAATTAGAAATGCTCTGTAATACAACCGTACATCAATACACAGACAGAGACGCACATGAAAGACAAAGACAGTGTCTGCTGGAATCAGGGCTTTATATCAATGAACATGTGATGAAAAACCTCTAAAATTTAATAAATCACAAACTGCTAAATTATAGGAAAACTGAGAAGATCTTATTACTTACCGTCTCCTAGACAGACAGAGAAATTAATATGCAAGCATAAAGGACTGAATACAATTTTTGCTCGGTGATTCATTGATATCATATGCTTTGCATTCTGTTCTTTACCATTAGACATTGATGATTTTGTAATACTGTTCAAGAAACAAATTGCATTAGAAAAAAAATGATATGTCTAATAGGAGTTGAGCTAAAAATAGAGGACCTACAATCAGGAAGTTTTCCGATTTCTGTTGGATTTGATCTGCATCACTCAAGCAAATCAAATGCAATGGAAAGCAGCAGCACCTATCTTTCCTGACTCCAAAGGGAACTCAACAGCTAATAAGGTGGTATTGAGTAGGTGTAATTATGTAGGTGGCCACCTCCCATCCCACTGAGCACCAGCCCATTTGGCATTTGCCAGAGCTGACAGATTACAAGTCCAGCCCTAATACAGACTCTATACACAGTACTGTACTTTGCCCAGTATGGCCAGTATTTACCCCCCAAACTTCTCCCTACTTTGCCATGCATGAATATAGTACCTTGATCATGTAACCATTATGTCAATTTTGCTAAATCACATTCTTTTATTTATTTTTCTTTTGGGATCAGGAGAGTTCCACAAAAATCACAGGAAAACTGCTGCATGTCAAATCTTAGCAAAACTATGGCATGTTAAAATATGCAAGTCTGGGGTCAAAAGTATCCTGCCTCTGCTATAAACCCCTATGCTACCCTGGGTAGTGAAGACCCCATGGTAAAGGAGTACTCTAAGTCCCTCCCTTTAATCTACCCCACAGTACCAAAGACATCCTCGGTGATCCAGATCAGTTACAGGGGTTAGTAGAGACCCAATGTAGTTAAATACAGTTTAAGGCTTAGAGATATTGTCATCCCAGACATTATTTCTATCTCCCCGTCCACAAATGTCTCAGATGGTTCTTTTAAGGGGTGTTTTACCTTTACTTTTGACAAATAATAAAAAGAACAGCAAATGTGGTAAAATAATGAAAAAAAAACCTTACTCACATCTCCAATTTGACATTCATCCAGCACCAATGATTCAGTGGTTGTCCCAGACCTTGCTTACTAGCAGCTAGCATGTGATTGCTGCAGCTAATCAGTAGACATCACAGTCACTGTTTGGCCACTAATAAACAAAGACCAGTCTTTGGTGGATCAGTGTAGAATTTTAGAGGTGAGTATAGTTTTCGTTTTATATTACATTTAGGAGAAATGTATTTTTCAATTTCATATATATCTATATATCTATATATATATATATATATATATATATATATATATATATATATATATATATATTATTATTCATTTCATATATACTATATATATATATACATATATATATATATATATATATATATATAATATATATATATATATATATACACAGTATCTCACAAAATTGAGTACACCTCTCACACTTTTGTAAATATTGTATTATATCTTTTAATGGGACAATGCTACTTTACATTAAATACAGTGTAAAGTAGTCCATGCATAGATTGTATAACAGTGTACATTTGGTGTGCCCTCAAAATAACTCAACACACAACCATCAATGTATAAAATGCTGGCAACAAAAGTGAGTACACCACTAAGTGAAAATGGACAAATTGTGCCCAATTTGCCACTTTTCCTCCACAGTGTTATGTGACTTGTTAATGTTACAAGGTCTCAGATGTGAGTGGGGAGCAAGTGTGTTAGTTTTGATGTTATTGCTCTCACACTCTCTCATACTGGTTACTGGCAGTTTAACATGGCACTTTATGGCAAAGAACTGTATGAGAATCTGAAAACAAGAATTGTTGCTCTACATAAAGATGCTCTAGGCTATAAGAAGATTACCAACATAGGTGTAAATTTAGGGGGGTACGGAGGGGACTGGTCCCCCCCACTTTTTTCTGGGTGGGGGATGGTCCCCCCCACTTTTTAGCCACTTGAATAAAAATTAATCCATTTGAAAGCATGAGAATATGGTAAGTGGGGAGAGCAGAGCACAGAGAAGGAAGAATTTTACCCTTTGCCTCCTATATTTCTGTGTATTGTGGAGGGACAGAGCAGGTAGCAGCCTCAAGTGCCAGTGCAGAGTGAGAGCAGAGCTGATTGGTAGAACAGGAGTCAGCAGGGGCTGCTTCACCAATCAGCGCTGCTCACAGTCCAGCACACTCTGTATCTGGGGCTGTATCTTTCCCTCCCATTGTATACCACTTCCCCTATGCTCAGCCCTCATCAGAGAAGCTCTTGCTGAATGCCAAGTGCACCAAACTACAGGAGACAGGTAAGGAGGGGACAAGGGTGCCAGACATTATGTATGCATGTGAGTAGGGTATGTACTGTATATGTGAGATGTGTGTATATACTGTACAGCCATGTGTCTAGCCATGTCACGTCTTCCCTGCACTTACGCGCCGGGGAAAATGAAAGTGAATGTGGACGGCCCCACAGCATTTTAGAAGTGTGGACTGGCCTGTTTGTACTTCTAAAACACCTGGCATATAGCAGAGCGTACAGTACGCCGCTCTATACGCTGTGTGAACATACCTTAAGGCCTCGTTCACACGGCTTATTTGGGCACGGATTGGAGCCGTACTGCGCGCCGGATATGCGCTGTAGTATGGCTGTAGTATGCGCTGTAGTATGGCTCCAATCCGTCCCTGTCATTACGGTAATCCACTGGATTCCGTCGCTCCTCCCCACTCGGCAAATCCGCCGCAGGGGGAGAAAGTGTCACGCACATTATTTACGGCGCTTATGCGCCGTGAATAATGCAATGTCTATGGGGCCGGCGGGCAGCTCCCCCGCTGCGCCCCCGCCCCCGTCCCGCCCCTTATTCAAGCCATAACTGCGGGCGAAATCCGTCCCGCAATTACGGCTTGAATAAGCCGTGTTAACCGGCCCTAAGGGTACATTCATGCACAAGATATGAGTGCTGATTCTGGAGCGGATTCAGTGCTGGATCTGCCTCAGAACCGGCGTAAAATCTGACAGGAAGCTGATTTACATTATACCTTATGTAAAATCAGTGTCGTTGTTTAGATGACAGAGATTTTACTTGAGTATTTTCGGCGCGCACTGTCAGCGCCTACACAGAAAACTTCAACATGTTTTACGCACTAACAGCAATAAAGGATAAGAGATAGAAATCTGCCGCGGGCAGTCGGGGTCGTTTGCTTGTCGAAATTCTGCATTTGTAAGCGCCGAATTTCCAACAAGCAAACGACACTGTCAGTGCTGAAAAACCGTCATGTGAGCTCAGCCTAAGTGTGTAGTGTATCTGTGCTCAATATATGTATATGTACACACACAATTTCTGGGGTACTTTGTCTAATGTAGTCTCTGGGGTTCAGTGTGTAATGTAACAATCTCTAGGGTATGGTGTAATGTAATCTCTGTTGTACAGTGTGTAATGTAATCTCTCATATATGGTATGTAATCTCTGGGGTATGGTGTGATGTAATCTCTGGAGTACAGTGAGTAATGTCATTCATTTCTAGGGTGCAGTGTGTAATATAATACATTTTTGGAGTACAGTGAATTATATTATTTCTTGAGTTCAATGTGCAATTTATTTCTAAGGTGCAGTTAGTAATGTAATTTCTGTGGCTACTATGTGTAATATGATTAATATCTGGGGTGAAGTGAGTGATGTCATTTCTGGTGTATGGTATGCAATAAAATACATTTTAGGATACAGTATGTGATATAAGTGACTCCTAGGGGTACAGTAATATTGGGTTCTTTGAAGTTCCGCATTCTGTTGTGTGTGTGTATAACAAATTTAATGGAGTATTGATGGGGGATGGGAGGGGTTAAGCGAAATTTTCTGCATTGTGCAATGTTTTTTATTTCCATCTAGAGGGGGAAATATCATATGTGCGCTGGTTCGGTTTCATTGCCAGGGCTGCTTTTTAGTCCCAGTCCGGCACTAAACTTCAGTAATTAGAGAGCCACTCATAACCTTACGGATTGCACCAAAAGTGTTTGCCATAAGGACTCCGCCCGGACCCATTGGGAGCTCACAACACTCCCTCAGATCTCCTAGCTTGGTTAGAGGGTGCCATATCACTGCAGGGAGATGAAGGTATAGAAGGGAAGGAAGGGGAAGTGAAAGGGAAGGCGAGTGAAGGAGGGTGGTAGGGATAGGAAGATAGGGGATGAGAGGGAAAATTGGTCCCCCCCACTTTTTGAACCAAAGTTACGCCCCTGATTACCAACACCCTAAAACTGAGCTGCAGCACGGTGGCCAAGACTATACAGTTGTTTAACATGACAAGTTCCACTCAGAACAGGTCTCGCCACGGTCGACCAAAGAAGTTGAGTGTACATGCTCAGCATTATATCCAAAGATTGTCTTTTCAAAATATACATATTAGTGCTGTTAGCATTGCTGCAGAGGTTAAAGGAGTGCGGGGTCAGCCTGTCAGTGCTCAGAACATGTGCCACACACTGTATCAAATTGATCTGTATAGCTATCGGAAGCCTCATCTAAAATTGGTGCACAAGAAAGCCCGTAAACAGTTTACTGAAGACAAGCAGTCTAAGGACATGGATTGCTGGAAACATATCCTGTAGTCTGATGAGATCAAAATAAACTTATTTGGTTCAGATGGTGTCAAGAGTGTGTGGCAGCAACCAGGCGAGGAGTACAAAGACAAGTATATCTTACCTACAAGCATGGTGGTGAGAGTATCATGGTTTGGGGCCTCATGAGTGCTGCCCACTTTGGGCAGCTACAGTTCATTAAGGGAACCATGAATGCCAATATGTACAGTGACTTACTGAAGCAGAACATGATCTCCTCCCTTAGGAAACTGGGCCGCAGGGTAGTATTCCAACATGATAAGGACCCCAAACACACCTCCAAGATGACCACTGTATTGCTAAAGAAAATTAGGGTAAAGGTGTTGGACTGGTCAAGGTCTCTAACATCCACCAGCTCTGTGATGTTGTCATGGAGGGCTGGAAGAGGATTCCAGCAGTTTAGACATTGATGGCTATGTGTTGACTTATTTTGTGGGCACACCAAATTTACACTGTTATACAAGCTGTACACTGACTACTTTACATCAAAGTGTTATATCTTCAGTGTTGACCCATGAAAAGAAATAATACAGTATTTACAAAAATGTGAGGGTTCTACTTACTTTTGGGAGAAAATGTACAGTTGAAACCAGAAGTTTACATACACTATATAAAAAACACATATGCATGTTTTTGTCACTATCTGACATGAAATTAGAATAAACCTTACCCATTTAAGTCAATTAGGATTACCAGAATTATTTATATTTGCCAAATGCCAGAATAATGAGAGAGAGAATTTTTTAAGGCATCTTCATTACTTTCTGCAAAGTCAAAAGTTTACATACATTTCATTAGTATTTGGTAGTATTGCTCTTCAACTGTATGACTTGGATAAAACATTTTAGATATCATTCCATAAGCTTCTCACAATAGTTGGTAGGAATTTTGGCCCATTCCTCCTGACAGACCTGGTGTAACTGAGCCATGTTTGTAGGTCGCCTTGCTCGCACCTGCCTTTTCAGCTTTGCCCAAAAATTTTCAATAGGATTGAGATCAGGGCTTTGTGATGGCCTCTTCAAAACATTGACTTGGTTGTCCTTAAGCCACTTTGTAACCAGTTTGGCAGTATGCTTCGGGTCATTGTCTATTTGTGCCCAAGCTTTAACTTCCTGGCTGATGTCTTGAGATGTTGCGTCAGTATTGGCACATAATCTTCTTTCCTCATGATGCCATCTGTTTTTTGAAGTGCACCAGTCCCTCCTGCATTAAAACAACCCTACAACATGATGCTTCCACCCCTGTGTTTCAAAGTTGGAATGGTGTTCTTAGGCTTCCAAAATTCTCCCTTTTACCTCCAAACGGAACGATGGTCATTATGGCCAAACAGTTCAATTTTAGTTTTGACAGACCACAGGACAGGTCTCCAAAAATGTAGGTCTTTGTTCCTGTGTGCATTTGCAAACATTAATCTGTCTTTTATATGTTTCTTTTGTAGTAATGGTTCTTCCTGGCAGAATGGCCTTACAGTCTATGTTGATACAGTACTCGTTTCACTGTGGATAATGACACACTCTTACCAACTTCCACCAGCACCTTCATAAGGTCTTTTGCTTTTGTTCTTGGGTTGATGTGCACATGTCGGTCCAAAGCACTTTTCATCTCTGAAACACAGAACCAGTCTCCTTCCTGAGCGGTATGATGGCTGGACATTCCCATCTTGTTTGTACTTGCATATAATTGTTTGTACAGATGAACGAGGCATCTTCAGGTATCTGGAAATTGCACCCAAGGATGCTCCACACTTGTGCAAGTCCACAATTCTCTTTCTGATATCTTGGCTTATTTCTTTAGACTTTCCCATGATGTCACACACAGAAGCAGTGTGTTTCTGGTGTGCAATAAAATACATCCACAGGTGTATTTCTAATTAACTCAGATGTTGCCAATAAACCTTCTAAAATTCTAAAGACATGACATCATCATATGGGCTGTTCCAAATTCTTTAAAGGCCTAGTAATTCTAGTATACTGTATGTAAACTTTTGACTTTGCAGAAAGTAATAAAAATACCTTAAAATTCTCTCTCTCTCCTAATTGACCTAAGAAAGGTAAGGTTTATTTTGATTTCATGTCAGATAGTGAGAAAAACATACATATGTGTGTTTTTTTATATTGTGGATGTAAACTTCTGGTTTCAACTGTATTTATATGTGCAGTATCTCACGAAAGTGAGTACACCCCTAAAGTTTTTGTAAATATTGTATTATATATTTTCATGGGACAACACTGAAGATATGACACTTTGGTACAATGTAAAGTAGTCAGTGTACAGCTTGTATAAGTGTAAATTTAGTTTGCCCTCCAAATAACTTAACACACAGCCATCAATGTCTAAACCACTGGCAACAAAAGTGAGTACACTTCAATGTGAAAATTATTATTATTATTTATTTTAGAGCGCAATTAGTTCTAGGATGCTGTACAAGCCAAGGGGTACAGTTACATAATATAATACAAATACATTAACATTAAGTAACACACTGATACAGAAGGAGAGAGGACCCTGCCCATGAGGGTTTACAATCTACAACGGTGAAGAGGAAGACAGAAGGTGAGGAACAGAGCTGTGAGTATTATGGGGAAATGGCAGAATGGTTATTGTAGGTTATAGGCTATAGGTTTCCAGGTCATTTTTGAAACTAGTAAAGGTGGTGGAGAGTCTAGTGTGTTGTGGTAATGAGTTCCAGAGTATGGGAGATGCATGGGAGAAGTCTTGAAGGCGGTTGTGTGAGGATCTGAGCAGAGGAGAAGGTCTTGTGAGGAACGGAGAATGTGTGAGGAGCGGTATCTGGAGATTAAAGTAGATGTATAGGGGGAGAGAGGTTATGGAGAGCCTCATATGTCATTGTTAGCAGAGGAGGAGGAGAGGCAGAAGAGTAGCGAGGAGAGAGTTGGATCAGATGGGCAGAAGAGTTGAGGATGGATTGAAGGGGAGCAAGAGTACTAGATGGAAGGCCAAAGAAAATAATGTTGCAGTAATCCAGGAGTGAGATGATGACAGCATGAACAAGCAATTTTGTGGAGTCAATGTCGAGAAAGGAGTGAATTCAGAAAATATTTTTCAGGTGGAGGCAGCCGGAGGTGGTCAGGGCTTGGATATGTAGTTTGAACGACAGGGCCAAGTCAAGCTTATTGTCTTGGTAACTGCGTAGAGTATGGTGGACCCTCTGGTCACCCGTAGCGCTGGCGTAGCCTACGCTACTGGGCGAAGTCTAAGGGGCCCCTTGTCTTCAAAACGGGAAGGGCTTTGCTGCAGGGAACCCCCAGGTCGGTACCCCCAACGCTGACAGCCAAAGAATGAGGCATATACCACAGATGGAAGCCGGAACGTGGAGCAGCGAGATGAATAGACTGCTGGCAGTTTAGGCAAGGACAGCAGGTAGCAAGCGTAGGTAGACAGGGTAGCCGTAGCAAGAAACGGCAGACTGTAATGTAAGGGATTCGCAGGGAACGCACAGCAGAGCGTAATTAGGAAATGGACACTAACAACTGGGCTTGGAGAGCAGGAAACGGAATAGATATATAAAAAGCCCCCCCTAAACGCGAATTGGGGGAACGATAATTACCTGTTGTGCACTGGCCCTTTAAATCCATGGAACTGATGTGCGTGTGCCCCTTGTGGCCAGTAAGGGATGTGCGTCTCACAGGAGGAAGATGCAAAGGAGCGTGCCCGCCGAGAAGGAAGCAGGACGGGACCAGGTGAGTACAGGAGGGGCCGGGAGCGGCAGCGAGCAGCAGCCCTAAGTGCGGCACGAGCACCACCAGCAGCCGGGTAACAGGCGTGCCCGCGGCCCGACTCCCGAGCCGTGACACTTATCCCAAGAACAGAAGACTTGTGGGACTGGGGAAAGTGTGGAGCTACTGAATGTGATAGATTGGTTAGATGAGGAGGTGGAGAGGGAAGAGAGAAAAATTATAAGCTCCATTTTCTCCATATTGAGTTTGAGAAAGTGGTAGGAGAAGGAGAATTTGGATGATAAACATTCTGGGATCCTAGAAAGCAGAGAGTTGACATCTGGGCCAGAGATGTAGATTTGTATCAGATTACAAGTGGTATTGGAAGCCGTGGGATGCTTTGAATTCACTAAGGCCAAGGATTATAGAGAGTGAAGAGTAGTGGGCCCAGGACTGACCCTTGGGGGATCCCAACAGAAAGGGGTCGAAAGTAGTGAGTGATCAACTGTATCGGAGGCAAAGGACAGATCTAGGAAAAGGAGCAGTGGTGTAAAGCTTTTGCGGACAACAAGTCAGTGGCACCTTTAGTTACGGCAGTTTTGGTAGAGTGTCGGGGTTGGAAACCAAATTGTGAGTTAGAGGAAAGATGGGTAGATAGTTCAACGTAGAAGTGCTGTTTGAGAAGTTTTGAGGCAAATGGTAGTAGAGAAATGGGGCGATAGTTAAATAAATAGCATGCGTTGAGAGGATGACTTCATGAGGATAGGTGTGTCTGCAGCATATTTGAAGGAGGAGGGGAAGATACCAGAGTTAGGTTAAATGTATGGGTTAGGGTTGGGATAATTACAGTGTAAAGGTTGGGAATGAGGTGAGATGCTATTGGTTCAAGAGGACAGGTATTGAGGTTGGATTTGAAAAGTAGTATGGAAAATGTGTTGTGAGTCGTGGGGGCAAAGCAGGTCATAGAAGAAGAGCATTGTGCAGATGTATAGACAGTTTGTGGGGACTGTAGGGGAAAATTCACTAATGTTGTCAATCTTGCTTTTGGCGTGTGTGGCAAAATCTTCAGCTGAGATGAGAGCAGAGGGAGGAAGCACCAGGGGACGGAGGAGGGAATTGAAGGTGTGGAACAGTTGCTTAGAGTTGTGAGGTAGAGAAGATATAAGAGAGGCAAAGTAATCATGTTTGGCAGAAGTAACTGCAGACTTGAAGTTGAGGAGTGTTAGTTTGTGTGAAAGTCTTCTGTGGAGCACATTGTGCAGCTCTGGAAACTCACCTCAGTTTTATTGTCAGCTCTGTGTGCCATGGCTGCTTATTGATTTGGCGAGTACTAGTGTGCATGAGAGGGGCGACCGAATCGAGACCAGAGGTGATTGTGATGTTGTAAACTGTATAGGCTGTGTCAGTGTCTTGAAGTGTGGATATGGTGGAGAGAAGTAGAAGAGAGTCAGAGAGAGTTTGAGGATCCAGACTTTGGAGGTTTCTGCTAGGGTATGTTAGTTTCTGTGCTGGAGGGACAGGTGACAGAAGGAGAGAAAGTAAGCAAGTTATGGTCTGATATTAGAATAAAAGAGTTTGAGATGTTATATATGGTGCATAGGCGGGTGAAGATGAGATTCAGTGTGTGTCCCTCTTTGTAAGTGGCCCCATAAGACCACTGTGACAGGCCAAAGGAGGAGGAGAGTGATAGGAGGTGTGGTGGCATCCGAGTTGTGTGTGTCAATGGGGATGTTAAAGTCTCCCCTAATAATAGTGTGGATGACAGCAGATAGAATGTGCAGAAGCCAGGTGGTGTATTGGTTTAAAAAAGCGGTTGTGGGGCCTGGTAGTCGGAAAATGACAGTCACGGCGTTGCTAGGGTCCCAAAATATCTGGGGCCCAGGCCTTCTGTGTTAAAGAGAACCTGTCACATAGGTTATGCCCACCTTGCTGAGGGCAGAACAAGCTAGTGACAGACCTGCTGTTTCCAGTGCTGTGTCCCTTATTCTGTAAGATGCTGTAGTTTTAGAGCATGTAATGCTCAAATCTGAAGTTTTCAGCCAGAAAGAGTCATTCAAAGAGTCCGTTTTTTCAAACCCCACCCACCTGTGGCTAGCCCTGCCCACCTCAACAGATTAACCTATTACTTTGAATAGGCAGAACCATGTGAATAACTGTCAGTGGGCGGGGCTAGCCTTTTGTGGGCGGGGCTAACACCTGCTCATGAATAAGATTTGAGCATTAAATGTTCTAAAACTACAGCATCTTACAGAATAAGGGACACAGCGCTGGAAACACCATGTCTGACACTAGCTTGTGCTGTCCTCAGCAAGGGGGACAAGCATGTCTCCAGACCTAAACCCTATTAAGCATCTATGGGGCATTCTCAAACAGAAGGTGGAGGAGCGCAAGGTCTCTAACATCCACAAGCTCTGTGATGTCATCATGGAGGGGTGGAAGAGGATTCCAGTGGCAAACTGTTAATCTCTAGTGACCTACATGACCAAGAGATCTAAGGCAGTGCTGGAAAATAATGGTGGTCACACAAAATATTGACACTTTGGATTCAATATGTCCATTTTTCCTTAGGGGTCTACTCACTTTTGTTGCCACTGGTTTAGACATTGATGGCTGTGTGAAGTTATTTTGAGGGCTCACCAAATTTTTGCTGTTATACAAGCTATACACTGACAATATTTACAAATATGTGAGGGGTTTACTCACTTTTGTGACATACTGTATAAGTTATTAAAGTTCCTCCATGTACATGATTTCTGATTTTGTCCCCGTCTTCCCCCTTGCGAGCTCTGATAGCACAGCAGAGAGAGAATTGATAGTTCTTTTTTCTGGTTGGCTCTGGTCAGAGAAGTGTAAATATTATCAGCAGCATCTAATGTGTGAAGGAAACCTCCCTAGTACAGAAAAAGATTACCATACTTTCCTTTCATGTATTGCTTATAGTCTAGTCTAATCTTATCCATCCATGCGAACAGAACAATAGAGCAATCATTATGTCATTACCTACTATTGTAATAAGACTGAATAGAGAAAAATATTGTCAAAAATTCTTTAAAAAATAGTTTTCCATGAATATTGGTTTTAACAAAAAAACATTATTTTCCAATGGTATTATCCCTTTTAAATTAAGGCAATCCTAGTGGTCTGGAGTTTTATAGATAATGTAGACATCCCATGTGCATATTTTATTTTTTACACCTATGTATTGATTATGTGATTAGTGTTGCCAAATAAACAAAATTAGCGGTTTTTGGACTTATTTTCTCATTAAAGAAATCGTAACTATGAAACATTTTACTCATGTCTCTGCAAGATTTTCATACAAGGGAAGACTATTTTGACAGATTCATACAAGAAATAAAGAAAGATGCCTTCCAGTAAAATCTAAAACTGTTACAAACCAAAGCTTATTTTTCTTTCTTAACAGAAGGTTAAGTGCTCCACCTAGATGAACTCTCTCTTTCTCCAGGGCTTTCTTTAACAACCAAAGCTCTATTTTACAACATGTAATGTATCGGAAATCCAGCCAATGTATAGTTTACTTTAAACATCAATATTTAAGAGGTCTCATATATCAAATATATTTTTGTAAAAAAGCGGCCATAATTAAAACTCTAAGCGGCTCTTAGCCCTTTTGCGCATTTTATACATTTGGTGGCTCATGCAGAATATAGTTTTTTAAGGTAATTAGGGTGTGAATATATTATTCAGTCAGTCACTGGTGACTGTACAATGGTATTGGCACTTGTCACTAGGTTTTAATTGTATGTCTACATTTGATCATTATTTTACATTGAATACAGAATTTAGAATTAGTCTGCATAAAAATATATTGCTTTACTTATCTTCTATTGATCCAATGTCATATTTGGTATTATAGTCTTCACAGCTATATTCACAACTCTGCTTGCTGGCTTAAAGGGGTTGTCTCACTACAAGGATTGCTTTTTTATGTTAAAGATCTTGCAAAAACAAGTCACTTTGCAATATGTGTCCATTAAGGCCTCGTTCACACGCTTATTTTCAGAACGTATTTACATCGGATTGCCGATCGTAAATACATTCTGAAATCAGTTGAAAATCAGTTGCAAATAAGTGCCACTAAGTGTGGCACTTATTTGTAACTGATTTCTCGACGGATTCACCATATCCATTCATTGTAGGTGGTGAATCCGTCCGTAAATAATTGACATGCACATTGTTTTTCCGTCCGGATTGCCGGCGGCAATACGCGGCGGCAATCCGGCACGGAAATACGCGTCGTGTGAACGACGAGCCGTATTTTCTATTGAAATCAATAGAAAATAGGCTGTTACTTATTTCTGACTGATTTGCCGACGGATTGACGATCGTCAATCTGTCGGCAAATCAGCGGCGAAATAAGCCGTGTGAACGAGGCCTAACAGTGTCCTACCTATTCTGAGATATGCCCTCTTGTATGGGCTGCATCAGCTCCTCAGGTCGTTCTAGCTACAGACCTGTTTCATCTCTCCTGATAGGCTGCCAGCGCTTGTCGCTATAACTACAGACCTGGCTTCTACTGCAGCCTAGTGGAAGCCAGTAAACACGCCTCTGAATTCAAAATGAAACCAAGAAAACAGGACTGAGGTGAGATGAATCAATGTAGTGAGACAACCCCTTTAAGATCTGTAAAGTTCCTGTCATTTGCATTCCACATGATGAACATGATGAGAACATTATTCTCCCATTATACAAGTCACTGGTTAGACCACACATGGAATATTGTGTACAGTTTTGGGCACCAGTGCACAGGAAAGACATTGTAGAGCTTGAACAGGTACAAAGGCGGACAACAAAAATAATAAAAGGACTGGGTGGACTACAATACCCAGAAAGATTAGCAAGATTAGGGTTATTTAGTTTGGAGAAAAGACGGCTTCGGGGGGACATAATAAATGTGTTTAAATATATGAAGGGCCAATATAGAGAACTCTCCCAAGATCTATTTATACCCAGGACTCTATTCAGAAAAAAGGGGACATCCTCTACGTCTAGAGAAAAGAAAGTTTCTACATAAACATAAAAAGGGATTTTTTTACTGTAAGAGCAGTGAGGCTGTGGAACTCTCTGCCAGAGGAACTTGTCATAGCGAATTCAGTAACAGAATTCAAAAAGGGTCTGGATTCATTTCTAGATGTAATAATATAACAAGTTATAGTGACTAGGATTCTGTAGAAGGGGAGTTGATCCTTTACTTTAAAAAGAAAAAAAATTCTCTATTTTTTTAATTTGCACTCCAGCGCCAGTTTCTGCTACCACAAACTTTTTTGTTTTTCCACCTATGGATATGAGTGAGACTGAAGTGTAGTTTTTATTGGTACCATTTTAGAATACATTTGATTTTTTTTATCCCCTTTTATTTCAATTTTTTGGAGACAGGAAATGGCCAAAAACAATTGCAATCTTGGTGTTGTGGATTATTTTTTCTGTATGGTGTTTACCATACGGGATAAATTATATATTTTAAGAGATCAGGCTTTTACGGACATGGCAATACCAATTATGTGTAACTTTTCTTGTATTTGTAAAAATATAAAAGGGGGGGTGTTTTTGAACTTTTAATATTTTTTATTATTTTTTGTATTTTTAAAACTTTTTCTTTAACATTTAGTCCCCTTAGGGTACATGACCACTAGGGGGCGCAATCGCTTATACATGCTACTGCATTATGTACAGTGGGGAAAAAAAGTATTTAGTCAGCCACCAATTCTGCAAGTTCTCCAACTTAAAAAGATGAGAGAGGCCTGTAATTGACATCATAGGTAGACCTCAACTATGAGAGACAAAATGAGAAAACAAATCTCAAAAATCACATTGTCTGATTTGGAAAATAAGTATTTGGTCAATAACAAAAGTTCGTCTCAATACTTTGTTCTATTGCCTTTTTGTTGCAATGAACAGAGGTCATTAACGTTTTTCTGTAAGTCTTTACAGGTTGACACACCACTGTTCCTTAGTATGTTGGCCCATTCTCTCCATGAAGATTCCTCTAGGAGCTTGATGTTTTGGGGCCGGCAAGTCGCTGGGCCAAACACAGATTTCAACTCCCTCCAAAAGTTTTCTAATGGGGTGAGATCTGGTGGATGGCTACGGCCACTCACAGGACTTTGAAATGCTTCTTATGAAGCCATCTATTTGTTTGCCCTGGTGTGGCCCTGCTTGGATCATTGTTATGCTGAAATTCCCAGCCACGTTTCATCTTCAATGCCTTGCTGATGGAAGGAGGTTTGCACTCAAAATCTCATGATACATAGCCCATTCATTCTTTCACATACATGGATCAGTCATCCTAGTCCCTTTGCAGGGAAACGGCCCCAAAACATGATGTTGCCACCCCCATGCTTCACAGCAGGTATGGTGTTCTTTGGATGCCACTCAGTAATCTCTCTCCTCCAAACACGACGAGTTGTGTTTCTACTTGGTTTTTATTGACCATATGACATCTCTACCCAAAATACTCTCTGGATCATCCCATAATGCTTCTCTAGCAAATTCAGGATGGGCCCTGACATGTACTGGTTTAAGCAGGGGGACATGTCTAGCACTGCAAGATCCGAGTCCCTGTCGACGTAGTGTGTTACGTTGGTCCCAGGTCTCTGCAGGTCATTCACTAGGTCCCCCTGTGTGGTTCTGGGATTTTGCTCATCTTTCTTGTGATCATTTTGACCCCACTGCGAGCGGTGGGTCAGGATCTGAGGGGAGAGTATCAGTGGTCTTGTATGTATTTCCATTTTCTAATTATTGCTCCCACAGTTGATTTCTTCATCACCAAGTTGCTTGGCTAATTGCAGTTTCGTTCTTTCCCAGCCTGGGTGCATGGGCTAAATTTTGTTTTCTGGTGTTCCTTCGAGAGCTCTTTGGTCTTACACCATAGTGGAGTTGGAGTGTGACTGTTGAGGAGGTTGTAGTACAGGTGTCTTTTTATGATAACAAGTTCAAAACAGGGGCCTTTACTACAAGGAATGAGTGGAGTACAGAGGAGAGCCAGAAATCTTGCTTGTTTGTAGGAGACCAAATACTTATTTCCACCAACAAATTTGCAATTAATTCTTTCCAAATCAGGACAGGATTTCGGGTTTTGTTTTGTCTCTCATATTTGAGGTCTACCTATGATGTCAATTACAGGCCTCTCTCATCTTTTTAAGTAGGAGAACTGACTAAATACTTTTTTTCCACACTGTATATAATGCAGAAGGGTGTACAAAAATGGTACGCCTGTGACTTCTTGCCTGAGACAGGGATTCATAACTGCAGTAAGATGACAGCCATGAAAGCCTTCATTAGGCTTCTAGCTGCCATAGCAACTGCTCGGTATGAGATTGCGGGGGGCTGCCCGGAGAAGGAACAGAGCATAGCACCATTCCTCATTCATTTAGACGTTGTGGCCACAATTGCCGCGGCTTTTAACCCCTTCACGACCTTGGCCGTATCCATACGTCCAGGTGGTTTGGGGGTTCACGCACCTGGACAGTATGGATACGTCCTGAGTTCGCGCGAACTCTAAGGCAGAGTGTCGCTCGGCGGATCGGGCGCGGGGGTGTCAGCTGTATATTACAGCTGAATCCCGCAGCGTCGTCCCCGTCCCCGGATCGCTCCCGGGGGGGGGGCGGGTTAACCCTTAATTTTGCGACGATGGGTCGCAATAAATTAAGAGTGACGCAGGTGGAGATCGCTTCCTCCTGCGTCTCTGTCGGCTTGGCAGCAGCGCACGGATTCGGGCGATCAGTGCGGCTCCTTGCTCCTTACAGAACACCGGAGGGCAGAGAATTGCCTTCCGGGTTGTCTCTATGACGTCACGATCGCCCGGCCGTGGCCCTGTGGGCACGCCCCGGCATCGTTGAGCTGACAGTTGTATAGGAGCAGTATAGCAACAAGATATGTACTGTTCCTATTGCATGAGAGATCTAAGGATCTCTCATTCAAATCCCCTATGGGGAAAAGTAAGAAAATAAAAAGTGAAAAAAAAGTGAAAAACATGTAAAACACAAACACAAAAAATAAAATAAAAATAGTACACCGCCCTTTTCCCCTTTTACAAACCGCATTCGCCCCCAAAATTGATAAAAATAAATAAGTATCCATTATTGGTATCGCAGCGTGCGTACTAACGACCTGCCCTATAAATCTGTCATGTTAATTAACCCGTTCGGTGAACGGCCGCGTAAACACAAAAAACCTAAAAAAACAATCACAGAATTAAGCTATATTTGTTCATCCCGCTAGCACATTAAATTGGAATAAAAAATTGATCATAAAATACTGCCTTTAAATTTGCCCAAAGTTGCACTAAATTAAAAGTCAGTTCATCCACAAAAAAATAGTCCTCATATCAGCACTGTTATATTTTTTATTTTTTTATTGCCGCGGAAAGAATACTAATAGAAAATGTATAGCTCTCAGAGATTAGCGGATGCACTAAATATTGTTTTACAACACTAAAAACACTTTTCTTTTTTTTTTTAAGTGCTTCAGCTTTAAAAAATAAACTAATAAATAGGTATAGCATTAATTCGTAGCGACCATGAGTTAAAAGGCTAACTTATCACGGATACTGCACACGTGAGCCATGTTAAAAATAAAAATAAAAACACTACTAGGGATTTGCAGGTATTTCTTCACCCTGGCTCCAAAAAATGGATTTAAAAGCGATCAAAAAAGCAGTGTTCCCACCAAAAATTGATACTAATAAAAAACGTCAAAACTCCTCTCGCTAATAAACCAAGCCCCTACACAGCTCCAAGCACAGAAATTTAAAAGTTATGGCTCTCAGAATATGGCGATGCAAAAACTTATTTTCCTGGTTGAATAAAAAGTGTTTTTATTGTATAAAAAGCAGTAAAAACATAAAAAAATATACAAATTGGGCATTCGGTGTAATCGTTTTGACCTGCTGAGTAAAGCTACATGTCCAATATATACCGTACAGTGGCCGCTATAAAAAATAAAAATAAAAACATTACCAAGATTGCTGTAATTTAGCTCAAAAACATCTCAGAAAAACTTAATAAAAAAGTGACATAGCAGCATATGCACCCCATAAATGGTACCAATAAAAAACTTCAACTCATCCCGCAACAAAGGCCCATACACTGCTATGCACCACAGCAAAATATAAAAGTTATGGCTGTGTCATGGAAATAGGACAACATAAAAACGCATTTTTTTATAAGACGTATTTCTACCTGTGTTAAAGTAATAAAAAGAAAAACTATATAAAAATCTATTATCATTGTAATGTACCGACCCCCCATAGTAAAGTTATCACATCATTTACACTGCACGGCGATGCTGTAAAATTGAAACTCGGAAAAACAAATGACCGAATGCCTTCCCCCCCCCCCCCCACCCATTTTCATTGCCCATGCTAAAAAAAAACTATGGAACACCATGGTGCCTCTAAAATGCAGATTACATCCTTGTTGAGATCCTTGAGGGTGTTGAATTCAAAAATGAGGCGCTTCTGAAAGGTTTCGCTCTGCTTTCTGCTACTTTGGGGTCTTTGCAGATGCGACATGGCCCACCCAAAATCTGCGTTCCAAAAGCGCCCAAATAGCGCCTCCCTCCTTTATCGCCCGGCTATGCGCCCAAATAGCAGTTTACACCACATGTAGGGTATTGTGGCCGAATGGAAGAAATTGCTTAACAAAGTTTTAGGGTTTTTTTTCCAGGATTCCCTTGTATATATGAATACATTTTAAGATAAAATTGCCAAAATTATTGGAAAAAAAATGTTTTTGAAATTTTCACAGCTTATGCTAAAAAAACTTGTGAAATACGTGTGGGGTATATACTTCAATGCACCCTGGATATATTCATTAAGGGGTGTAGTTTTCCTAATTATGCGGTTATTTAGGGGTGTTTATTAAGTTTTAGAACCTTAGGTGTCCCCAACCTGAAATGGCGCCTAAATAAAATCGTATTGAAAATGAGACCCAGGAGTATAGTAGGTTGCTCCTCCTAATTCTGGGGCTTATGACAAGGTTGAGCCCAAATATGCACTAGGGCCACATTTGGGATATCTCTAATAATGGCAGACCTGGGAGCAATTGATTATTATAGTTGCATTTACCTAGTCACATTTACTGTATTCAGTGAATAATGGATAAATATTGAAAATCTGCATGAAAATAGTGTGAAAATTTTGAAATTTCACCTGCCACTTTGCTTTAATTTCTGTGAAATATCTAATGGGTTATCTAACTTCCAAAATAGTGTTGTAAATACGTTAAGGGGTCTAGTTCTCAGATGGTGTACTTTGGGGGGTATCTAACATGCAGGCCCCTCAATAGCCACGTCAGACATGGATGGTGGAGTGGTCCCTAAAAAAATTGTATATTGCAAATTTTCTTGAAAATGTGAGGAAATTACTACTAAAATTTCTAAGCCCTAATGTCGTTATAAAAAAAAAAAAAGGACATTTAATAAATGATGCCAACCTATAGTGGACATATGGTAGATTGCTATGTTATAAACTATTTTGTGGGGGAAATAATTATCTGTCTTGCACCGCATGAAATTTTGCAACTTTCAAAATCGCAAATTTTTTCAAAATTTTCATGAAAATTTTAGATATTTTTCACAAACAAAATCAAGGATTGTATGGATAAAAATTTTTACTAACTTAAAGCAACCAATGTGTCACGAGAAAACAGTCTCTGAATCACATGGCTAGGTAAAAGTGTCAAAAAGTTATTCTCACTAAATTTGGGACACATGTCAGATTTCAAAAATAGGGCTGTGTCAGGAAGGTTCAAAACAGGCTGGGTCCTTAAGGGGTTAAAGAGATCTGTCACATAGGTTAGCTCCCTTGCTGAGGGGCAGCACAAGCGTGTCAGACCTGCTAGTTCCCAGCACTGTGACCATTATTTTGTAAGATGCTGGCGTTTTCGTGTATTTACCCTCAAATCTTATTCATCGATAGGTGTTAGCCCCACCCACCCAAAGGGTAGCCCCTACCCACTGACAGTTATTTCACATGTTTTTACCTATTCAAAGTAATTGGTTTATCAGTTTGAGGTGGGCGAGGGGTCTGCCTCAGGTGGGGCGGGGGATTTGAAAAAAAACTGACTCTTTGAATGACTCTTTCTGGCTGAAAACTGCAGAATTGAGCATTAAATACATGAAAACGACAGCACTCTTATAGAATAAGGGACACCAGTGCTGGAAACAGGCAGGGTCTGTCACTAGCTTCTTGTTCTGCCCTTTAGCGAAGGGGGGGCATAATCTATGTGACAGGTTCTCTTTAAATGGTTTCTGCTGTTACCGGTGGGTGTCAGCTGTGTCTAACAGCTGACGTCTGCTGCGTATGGAGTGGGCTCAACGAGTGAGCCCGCTCTATACTCCCTTATCATCTCCATGACGTACTAAAACATCATAGTCAGCTAAGGGGTGAAGGAGCCACTAATATGTATTACAAATAAAGCAGAGATATTATTTCTGTATAGTCCCTGATGCCACACCTTGAAGGTGTAATGGTATAGGAAGCAGGAGGCAGAAACTGTGAGGTCACCACATTGTATTACCCTCCTTTAGTAAAGCGATAAAAGGATTGTTCACCTCATTTTATTTTTTTATTGCCGCCCTCCCCTCTGTTCCAGCGCTGCACTGTTCTTACCCACCGCCGGTCTTCTGCTTTCTTCTTCCGGATGGGAACATCATTGATACAGCTATTGAATACCTGCCGCCACGTTTCACTGCATGACGTCACTGTTTGGAAGGACGCTGCCTGACCAGTGAAGTCAGGCAGTGGCAGGTGACTGCTTGCAGCCAATCAGCGACTGCAGCTGTGATGTTCCTGTCCGGAAGAAGAAAGAACAAAACAGAAGACCAGCCGCTGGTGAGGTTGCCGTGGAACTAGAACAGAGAAGTGAGTATGTTTTTTTTAATTTTAAATTAACCCTACTGTGGTAATAAAAATGAGGTGGACAACCCTTTTAATGAGCAAGTGTTGAATTTGAGCCCAGGATAAAACAATGGACTTCAAAGGGGTTGTCTCACTACATCAATTCATCTTACCCTAGTCATGTTTTCTCAGTTTCATTTTTGAATTCAGGGAAGTCTACTAGCTTTACTGGCTGTTACTGGCCTACAGTGACGAGCTACTGAGGACACCAGGTCTGTGGCTATAGTGACCAGCACCTACAACCAATAAGGCGAGATGAACTAGGTCTGTAACTCTTTAGCGAACCGGAGGAGCTGATGCTATCCCATCAAGAGGGGTTATCTAGGAATAGTTGGACACTGTTATTGACACATAATTGAAAAGTGACTTGTTATATGCAAAGATCTTTTAAAATAAAAAGCAATCCTTGTGGTGAGACAACCCCTTTCTTTAAAGCTTCTGACGCGGCCAAATAGAGCCAGTTTGGCTTGTTTTGAATTTAGCTTGTGACAGCAGGAAAATCATGTAACTGGTCACCAGCCTTTTTCCAGACAGGAAAAACGATGTATATCTGATCAATCAATTATAAACTTTCTTTTTAACACTTGGAAAAAGCCTGGTGATTTGTTGTACATTTTCCTGCTGTCACCATCAAAATTTGTCTTAGTTACTGCTATAGCGGAGTGGCAAAAATCAGTAACAGCGGGGAGAGCAAACTAAAGCATCTTGACTGGCACCTATAGGACTATTTATTTGGTACAACAATAATAAGCACTACCCTTCCTTATGGGTTTTAAAACTGTGTTAGTGGGTTTTTGGGGCTTATCAATGTTTTTACACTCCTGCAGTCTCTTCTGCATGGTACTGTGCGTTATCTGCATGCTGGTGTGAATACGTACGAAGCAATCACTACATTAATAAATAGTATGAGTGTGTGAGCAATTGTTCATCAGTATTCTGTGCGTTTGCAACATCTACTATATGGCACTTGGGGTTTTTTGCTCCTACTGGGAATGGATTTCTGACCTGACTTTATAGCAGCCAGTATGGCCTTTTCTCGTGTGATTTATAAGGAACAGTCAGGTGGTTTGTGCTGCACTGAGAGCAGGATGTGATAGAGGAAGAGAAGCTGAGCTCTGTGATATATGGCTTTATATCATCTTAAGCAGAATTTTTGAGTATAAGCATAATAAATACTGACCGGACTCCTTAAGTGACAGGTCGAGGAGTCCTCCTTTCCATGCCACATTTGCTCCAGCAGTCACAGGGTTAAACACAAACACACTGCTCTTCAGAAGTCATAGAGTTAAATACTATAATTGAGGCTATGGATTATTAGAGCATATAAGGACCAAACTTATTTAAAAAGTTTTAAGCTTTAATAGAAAAAAGGTACAGTGCTTACGTAACATACAAAAAGAAAGATACAATAAGGTGACATAAATACAAGCAATCTAGTTATAAAATAAAAGGCATACATTTCAGAAAACACCTAATGTAGATTATCTTCCGTCCCGGGCAAGGAAGGAATTGGGACACAGTTTAGCTGATGGTTGAGCCCCAAGCTGTGAATGCAGTTTTCCCCTGGAAAACATATTTTATAACCTGAACAATTGGATCAGGTTTCAGTGCTGCCCATCAGCTGATGATAGAGTTGGATGAACAGACCCTCATCTGCCATTCTTTGTAGTAAATGAAACTCCAGGCCCCATGTCAAAAGTTCCATTTGGAGATAACCTGTGACCCCCAACAAATGACTTAATGGTTTATGAACGGAGTTAATTATGCTTGAATAAACCAGCTTATAAACGGGGAATACACATAATTGATCTGTGGTGAGAGGGGCAAACATGAACAATCCGTAGTCACTGGGATATGCTGTATATAACACATTTTCCTATTATACCATGTACATAACACAAATTTATATGGCACTGACCTTATAATAATATGTGATGCAATAACAAAGTAAAAAATAAATATTTTCAACCACAGTCTTAGTAAGTACAACAAATGAGCAATGGGAATAGAGCTCTGTTTTTACGGCTACTTCTTTTTCATTCTTTTTGGCCACAATGATGTAAAAAGAGTAATTAGGGAAGAATTGAAAATCAAAGACTTCTGTGTTGGGATCACAAGATATAAGCAAGACAGGGTGAAGCAGACTAATTCTTTGTGGACTTAAATCTTAACTTGCCTGCGTGTATAGATCAAACATTATCACCAGAGGCTATGGATGAAATGATTTCCATTTTCAAAGAAAACCACTTTAAAAGAAATTTGCCAGACCCATATAGCAACACTACATTTTGTCTCGGTTTTCAATTGTGTTTCCCTCATGAGTAATGGTTTTGTCATCAGAAGTGAACACTACACCGCAAAGCAGTTCCTGGAATGATCTCGATCCTACAGAGAACCACGCAAGAGAACAGTATTTTATCCCACAAAACGTGCTCTCAATGTGTCTCACACAGTTACATTATACCAGGCGTTTGCTTAATATCATACTAACAAAGGAGTCATCTTTGTTGTTACACAAGTGTTGGGATGGCATATTTTTTGAATATTGTCACTGCAGTTTTTTTATTCAGTTTCTTGAGCTAAAGCCAAAAGTTCATCCAAAAAGAATGGGAAATATGAAGTAAATATGTGTACTTTGCCTTTTTGCTGGATCCACTTGTGACTTTGACCTAAAAAAAAACGCACCAAAAACGGCAGTGGTTTTTTTTATAAAAAGAAAAAAAAAAAACACCTGAAACTATCCTTTATATAGTCACTCATCTCATTTTGCCTTAAAACATTATTCAGGTATTGCAGTACAAAAAAAAAATCTGCAAAATGTAGCTAAAGAAAAGGAAAGTTTCTTATATTTTTATAAGTATATTGGATGGTAATCAGTAGGATTGCAACAAAAATGCCCCAACTATCAAAAAATGTACAATTTTCTTTGTGGTGGCACATGAGCAAGGTGGTTCTCAGCCTAGGTGAAGGCGTTTGCTATTTTGTTTTTGCAATCCCTAACCTTACACATTGCAGTTACGAGTCTATTACATGACCGGGGGATACCCTGCAATGAAAAAATGCATATGCCCATGAAGACCAGTTTAGGATAAAAATTGGAC
>JAODAL010039621.1:0-37813 GCA_025379985.1 Phyllomedusa bahiana
ATTTTTTTTTCATGAAAACTTGCACCACATTACAGTAGCAGTAATGTATGAGACTTCAGAAATGGCAGCAAATGCATTTTTTTTTCATTTTACTACCCTCTGCACTAAAATCAGGAGTGGAAAATCTGCAAATCTGCACTAGTTTTGGTTTAGGACACTAATTTATATGTTTTTATATTTGGAAACTAAACATTTTATTTGGCTTCTAACTTCTTAAGCTTGGGAGCCACTTGCTCCTTGCATTTTTTATTTTTTATTTTTTTTTTATTCTGGAGAACTAATAAACTGTGTAAGGCCATGGACCTGAATCTTTCTTTCGTCAACACTAGGAAATGTGTGGTGTCAAAATTAGAACATGGCTGCAGTCAGGATCCATATGGCAATAGGCTGTTATTCAGGAAAAGTTCAGTGTGTTCCTCACCTCACCCTTCTTTTCAGAGTCACCACAGCTATTTTAAACCTCCAGGGAACGCCAAGAAAAATACTGTAATTTTCATGTATGTATTTGTATATGAAAAAGAAAAAATGCAGCACTCTTCCAGGCAAAAAAACTTACAGTGGGTGCTAGCGGCATTGAGTCCTGACAAAGACCAAAGTATATAAGCGAAGAATCCACAGCACTCCAAGTAGAATGAAAAAACGAATCCTTTTTTATTCACCCTTGCAATGTGATGCACGCAAATAGAGGGTATATAAACCCATAAATGTGATAACAATCCATGATTAACAATTAACACTCGTGATTAATAATACGCTTTTAACAGTGATACAATCATATTTTTCTACAGATCATGTAATCAACATAATACACATGTTTCATATCATTCCATTTCTGAACCTAACTATAATCCATTAATACACACAAGTCAAAAAAAGTGAACAATAATCAGAAAAAAGTGAATAATAATCAGAAATAATCTGAATTAATAAGTGAGAACACCTGTAAAAGGATTATTATAGTAAAGAACCACTCACCCTAGAGGATAACAAAAGTCCGATACTCGGCGTCCTTGCAGCGCTACTGCGCATGTCAATGACGTAAAAAGAACACATGATTGCCCATTCCCTCTGTCACAATACTGGCAATCTAAGGCGCATGCGCGAAAACTCGCGCACGCGTCATGCATACTAAGGGCTGCCCTTACTCAAGATGATAGAAAGCTCGTCATATCTTCATACTGCGCGTGCGCAGCATCTCCGCTTTTTTATACCGGAGAAAAGTATAAGTTTAACAGCATTACCGCTCTTCATAATGTTGGATTATAGTTAGGTTCAGAAATGGAATGATATGAAACATGTGTATTATGTTGATTACATGATCTGTAGAAAAATATGATTGTATCACTGTTAAAAGCGTATTATTAATCACGAGTGTTAGTTAATCATGGATTGTTATCACATTTATGGGTTTATATACCCTCTATTTGCGTGTATCACATTGCTTGAGAAAGATCCCATTGTGGGATTGAAACGTTGCAAGTTGCATGGGTGAATAAAAAAAGGATTGGTTTTTTCATTCTACTTGGAGTGCTGTGGATTCTTCGCTTATGTATTTGTATATGACCACCTTCACAGAGTGAGGTTATTTTGCGAAAAAATTCATTTTGTGTCCTCCCTAGGTGGGCACTTGTAGTATTTTTACTGTGTAGTAATCAGGGCACTAGAATAAAGCTTTCTACAATGTATTTCAAAATTACTTTCCTTTGCTCTCATTTTTTCCCCTTTACTACCTGGTGTTTAGTTTCATTGTCCCTGTGTGAAGACTTTTTTCTTTAATTTTCTTAATCTCCAGTTGCAGCTTAAAGGGGATGTATCGCTTCATCAGTTTGGCTGTTTTCTTGTAGTTTCATTTTCTCAGCTCCTCAAATCCAGGGGCGTTTCTTTCCCTCCCAGCTGGATGTTTCTTAACTGAAGGGGAATGACATCATCCCCCCCTTCGCTGTTCGTGCTCGCTCCTGAGTCATTGTGTTTGTTTGAGATCAGTGGGAGGGGATAACACATCCCTGCCCCCCCCCACCTGAGTCCACATGTCACTGTGTCATTACTCTCCCTATGCAGTCTTATTTTGTAAGAGCTGTATGTTTACATAGCACAGCCCTGCATTCAGTCTAGACAGTCTTCTATGAACTCATCCAGAGCAGCACAGATCTGTCTCCTTTCTATGTTTACACACAGCAGCATTAGTCACCGAGCACAATTCTGCTGTTTTCTGATTGTAGAAGCAGCTGCAGGGTTCCTGTGCAGCTGTTGACTGTGCAGAGTGAAATGCTGCCGGCCCCTTACTCTGAGTGAGAGAGGCACGAATGCACGCTCCCGTGAATATGACCGGGGGCCAGACAGAATGTAAATTAGTAGAGCCGTCAGCCAATGTAATGAAAGGAGGTGACCTCCAATTACAAAGTTGCTTGTTTTCACTGTCCTCTTATTCTGACCATTTAATGTAATGAGAAAACCCCTTTAACGTATATTCTTATAATTCTGTTGCAGTATAAAAAAAACAAAGAAAACCACTGCACCTGAAAAAAACGAATGATTTTTCACTTAATTTGCCACAGTTTTGGATTACAGTAATCAATTATCCAGTTTACAAGTAAAACATGGAAAAATAAAGGTTATTTAAAGGGGTTGTCTCACTGCAAGGATTGCTTTTTATGTTAAAGATCTTGCAAAAACAAGTCACTTTGCAATATGTGCCCATTACCAGTGTCCTACCTATTCTGAGATATCCCTTTTTGTTATGGGGCTGCATCAGTCCTTGGTTACTATAGCTACAGACCTGTTCAATCTCTCCTGATAGGCTGCCAAGCATGGTTGCTATAGCTACAGATCTGGCTTTCCACTTGCAGCCTAGTAAAAGCCAGAAAAACACGCCCCTGAATTCAAAATGAAATCAAGAAAACAGGACTGAAGTAAGATGAATCAATGTAGTGAGACAACCCCTTTAACTGTAAAAACCTCATAGGCAATTACCGCATCAAAAAAACCTTAACAAATTGCAACAAAACGCCTGCTGTTCTCAGGAAGCTTGTGGTGCTCCATTAAAATATCTATATTCCGCTCCTCCATCCCAGGGCTGGGTCTTGCCGGTCTTCTGTTTACTGTGTTCATCTTCTGCAGCAACTGATTCCTCAGCGTTGAGCTGTTCACTTCTGAGGGTATGTTCACACGGCGTTTTTTGAAGTATAAATTCACACTTCAGAATCGGCTTAGAAAACCGCATGCTTAGAGGCATATTTTGAAATATCCTGTCCCCATTGTTGACTATGGGGATTTTACCAGCATAAAAACCCTTCAAGAATTGACGTCCCTTATTTTTACGCCCGTAATTGTGTCCAAATAATGGCTCGCAATTACACTTGTGAAATACGTTTTAGGTGAACAACAAGGTGTATTCTACATTATATTCAATGAAAGACGGTTTGAAGCTTGGCTGAGCTGACTCAGGCTATGTTCACACGGCTTATTTTGGGGCGTATTTTGTGGCGTACTGTGCTCTAATACGAGCGAAATGGGCCCTTTGAATAAAACGAGGCCTCATACAACTGCGTCATTGAAAAAAGAAATAAGTTACAACTGTTGAAACGCAAGCAGGCAAAAACAAAAAAAAAATGTTCTGGTCATTAAAGGGGTTGTCTCACTACAAGGATTGCTTTTTATGTTAAAGATCTTGCAAAAACAAGTCACTTTGCAATATATGTCCATTAACAGTGTCCTACCTATTCTGAGATATCCCCTGTTGTATGGGCTGCATCAGCTCCTCAGGTCGCTATAGTTACAGACCTGTTTACTCTCTCTTGATAGTCTGCCAGCACTGGTTGCTATAGCTACAGACCTGGCTTCTACTGCAGCCTAGTAGAAGCCAGTAAACACGCCCCTGAATTCAAATGAAATCAAGAAAACAGGACTGAGGTAAGATGAATTGATTTAGTGAGACAACCCCCTTAACTACTTTTCAGCCGTTCGGTTTAAGGGGTTAAAAAACAAAATTTCCACATTCTGGCCTCTGAAATCTGTTGGGCTGCAAATTGTGAGATATTCTGGGTTATCAAATGTTCATAGGCTAATGCAGTTTGCAAAGTCTCAGGAAAAAAGCCCACAATAACACGCTGCAAGAATATTTGCTACTATGACTTTTATATTTTTTTATTTAAGGAAATTTCTGAATTGTTTTCCTTGAGCGAAGTCGTCTGGTTTTCTGAAATTCCAGTTAGTGGATTATCCTATGTTTGTTTAAAGAAATCAATCCTCCCCATCACATGTTCTGTGTTTTGAATGCTATCATTTCCTGATGATTTTTCCTAGTGTGCGATCTTGGACACTAGTTTCATACTTGTTTAGTGATGTTGCAAGACTATAACCAGATGGTGTTACAAGTCAGGTTTATCTTGGAATCCTATATACAGCTACCCACACTAAATAGCTTGAATTCATAAAAGATTGCAGAGTGGATTAAAGCTTGGATTGCTTTTCCAGAGTGTATTTACTGTCTGATGACCTTATTACCCCCGTGTACATAGCACGTCTGCACATCATCGCAGGAGTTCATTAAAGGGAACCTGTCGCACTGACCATGCTATCTGATGGCAGCATGTTGTAGAGCAGGAGGAGCCGAGAACATTGCTATATAGCCTTGTGGGAAAGCTTTAGTGGCATTTTTAAGTTTTATTCACTTAAATCCCTGATCTCAGATTACACACCTCAGTCATCCGGACCTCCTATGCCCATCTCCAAGATTTTGCACTGTTTTTCTGGAACATGTTACCCCATATGATCAGACACACTCACAACCCTTATAGTTTTAAAGGGGTTTTCTCGCTACAAGGATCATATCTCAGATTATGGGGACAGTAAAAATAAACACTTTTGTAATTGGTTTGCATTACCTAAGTCACTTAGTATAGCAGATATGAGCTTTACTGTGCATCAATAGCTATTTTTTTGCAGCTGCTAGACGGGACACGCCCCCTTTTCTTTGATTGGCTGGCTGACATTTCATTCAGCCTGTTGGGTCACGCCCCCGGTTGGGTTCCGCCCTGGACACGCCCCTGCACTGTGATTGGCTGGCTGACATTTTATTCAGCCGGTTGGGATACGCCCCCCCCGGGCAGGAACCGCCCCTGACACGCCCCCTGCACTGTGATTGGCTGCCTGCACACTCTGTGTTAAAACCGAAAGTGAAACCAGCTATCTGAAAGGGCTGCTGTCTTTATGCTCATAGCCCAGCTCTAAGGTGAACGATCTGGGTAATTACTGACTGTTTAACTCATAGATCCCCTCATATAACACAGTCTTATATCCTGTGCTCCCTCCATATAATAGTCACACAGTCTCCTGCCTGATAACAGAGGAGGGGGGGTGCACTCCTCACATGTGTTTCATCAGTTCAGGCTGTGTGTATAACTGGTTATAGCACAGCAAGGAGCTTGTGGATCCTGAAGCCTAAGGCTCTGCAGACACAAGTGAGGAGGCTGCATAACTGTCCTCTCCAGACAACCTTCCCCTGATGATGTCACAGCTCTTCAGTGAGGAGAGACACGCCTCCTGAGAGGAGAGACCCGCCCTTGGATTTCAAATTCAATCTCATAGAATTAGCTGAAGAGCCCGAACACCTCAACCGATAAAACCCCTATAAGTGCTCTCTGAAAACTCATTTTCTTAGGCAGGCTGATCAAGATCACTAATCGTTAACCCCCCAATTTTTGTCACGCACATTCATCACTTCCTGCACCTGGGCACTCACAGGCACTTATCTGTATATAGATGTACTGTCAGGGTAGCAGGTTCATCCACTTTTTATGTAAAGTACCCCATATTCATGGAACATGGCTGAATCATTGTAAACCAAGCACTTTTCACCCTTTGTCTCACCCATACAGCCTAATAGATTGTAAGCTCTTGCGAGCAGGGCCCTCACACCTCATGTCTGACTTATAAGTAGCTTTTTTTTTTATAATGTAATGTCTGGTTTGTCTGTGCTTATACCCTTGAAATTGTAAAGTGCCGCGTTATATGTTGGCGCTATATAAATAAAGGTTATTATTATTATCCCTGTTTTTGTGGGTTAAGGAGTCCAGTGGGAGGTGTTATCTTTGACTGACCGCTATCTGTGTATGCAAACTCATACAAGGAAGGCTGTCAAAAAGAAGGCTGGGAAAAGAAGAAAACTAAATAAACTACATGTCTTAAAACAAAAAGTCTTTACTAATTAAAGGTATTTAAGAATTTTTTCACTATAGAAGAACAAAATGGCCTCCGGGCTCTTTTCTCAGCAGACACTTGTCCTACAGGAAGTAGGACAGGCTCTGAGAGTTACTTCCTGGTGAGTGACCTGAACTGACAGGCTTGTGGTCTGAGGGACAGCTCTGTGGTGTGGATCTAGTGTATAGATTCTATATCTCCGTTGATAAGTAGAGACTATTGTGGGAAATGTAGTATTCGCGCCTAGCAATTGTACTCTGCACACTACCCCAGTGAGGAGAAAGATCCAACATAGCAATATTATGTGGTACAACAGCATCCATACAGGAAGCCGTCCACACACTGGATTCTGACAGTTACTGCTTATCTCTAGTAATGTAATATATATATATATATATATATATTAGTGTGTTATAGAGTGTACAGTTAACCATCGAAACCTGTGTGCATTCAGACCACATAAAATATCTGTTATTTCACAACTAACATATAATCTATTGACCAATGTGTTTTGAAAAAGTTTTAAATGACCTGTCCCTCCATTTTGAAAGCTAATATTTGTGGTGAGAAAACCCTGTTTCTAGATTCGTAATGCTTGATTGTTAGAGGGAACCTGTTGACATGAAATGCTGGTAAATGAACTAACATTATATTGTAGAGCAGGAGGAGCTGAACAGATTTACGTATATGTTTATGTGTAATTGGTTTGTATTACCTAAATCATTTAGTATAGCATCTATTAGCTAATCTGTGAGTGTCGAGAGCAAAATCTGAAGCCTGGGGGGTCGGGCCACGCCCCCTTTGCTGTTATTGGCTACCTGATATTTAGTTCAACCCTGGTCAGGACACGCCCCCTGTGCTTTAATTGCTGCCTGCACTCTTTTTCCCTCTGAGCTGTGGGAAAATTAAACTGGTTACACAGATTGCTTGTGGAGGGAGGTGACGGCTCTCCAGGCATGAGAACATTGCAGGAGATCTGCAGAGCTGTGACATCCTCTCTCTCCCACTGCTCACACAGAATGATGACTAAGAAGAGAGCAGGGAAGACCTACCTGCTGGAAGGAGAGTCCCGCCCCTGGATTTGAAGCTGTAAGCCAGAGAGACAGCTCAAGATGCCTGTGAAATCCTGCAGTGAGAAAAACCCTTTAACCTGTAGTTTAAAATTCCTGCTCTTTCTATGCTTAGGAGTCCATTGGGCAGTCCCACTTTATAGTTGTCAGCTATCCCTGTGCGAGTGTACTTATTGATTGCAAATCTTGTCCCCTCTATATCTAGGAGTACTGTGGGTGTTCTTAATAATCAACCTCATTCCTTGTCTGAGTGCACTTACTGGTTCAAAATTCCTGCTATTTTTATGCTTAGGAGTCCAGTGGGTGGTGAGCAATTCACATTCCTGTTCGTTCTATACGTAGATGTCTTGTGTGCAGTCTCATTGATTTACTGCATTCCCCGTGTAAGTGTACTTGTTGATTAAAATTCATGCTCTTCCTTTTGATTAGGAGTCCAGTGGGTGGTCTTACTCAATGATTGACAGCAATCCCTATGTGATTGTACTTATTGATTGAAAGTCCTGATTTTTCTATACTTAGGAGTCCATTGGGCAGTGTCAATGGTTCAAAGCAGTCACTGTGTGAGTGTACACATTGATTAAAGTTCTTCCTATGCCTAGGAGTCCAGTGGGTGGCCTTACCTAATTATTGACAGCAATCTCTGTGCGAGTGTACTTCTGGATTAAATTCATGCTCTTCCTGTGATTAGGAGTCCATTGGGCAGTGTCACTCAGTGATTGACAGCGGTCCTAGTGTGAGTGTGCATATTGATTAAAATTCCTGGTTTTCCTGTGCTTAGGAGTCCAGTGGGTGGTCTTACTCAATGACTGACGACAATCCCCGAACGAGTGAACATATCGAGATAGCTGTTAGTCATTGATTAGGACCACCCACTGGACTCCTAATTCCCATAACGAGCAAATGTCTCACACAGTAAGTTATACTGAAGCTTTTCCTAGAAAACTGTATACCATTATGCTCAGCTCCTGCCCTGTACCCTGCTGGTGGTAGAGCAGACTGCATGCTCTACATGACAGGTTCCCTTTAAAATATAGACTTGTGATTGCTATCACTTGGACTATGTGGTGTTACAGTTTCTGGACGTGTGCCGCCATTGAAATCCTTTGGCTGGCGGGGAGGCCAGGTGTATTTTAGAAATGTGATTGCTTAGCAACCGGCACATTGTGCTGAAAAACATGGTACAGGAATGGGCCCTATCTGAGGTCATGGTCAACAATGACTACACAATGGAACCAACAGTATTGAGTAAGAAACCTCAACCTCCTCATAATGTCTGTCAATGATTGCTTTAGTAACTGCTTCAAAACAACGTGCGAGCATACAATACATAAAAAATTCATCACGCCTCATGTTCTCATTGGCAAAACAAAGTTGGAAAATGTCTGGATTGTTCATCCTGGCAGTTCACTGTTAGTACATGTCTGTAATGCGCATTAAAGATATATTTATCACCCACTTTAATAATAGATCAGTGTGCCTGTGTTAACCCCTTCAGTCAAAGTCATTCATCACCAGACACAATTGAGCAGTTATCACCACATACAGTTTTGCTCAGTTATTTGAATCAGTTTTGTGGTGTTTTATATGATAATACAGGGATGTTTTGTCATCCAGCTTGTCCTATTGCAAGAGGATTGTGAAGACCACAGCAGTGTTTTTTATACTTTCCTTCATTAAATAAGATTTGGTTCAGGTGGTCACCTAATCAGAAGCACATTAAGTAGAATGAGGTGGACTTTGGTTGGAATTCAACTGACACTGGAATGGAATAGAAAACTGTGCAGTGGTCTCTTAATTTTTTCCAGCGCTGTATCTAAAATCTTCTATCCCTGAAATGTGGAGGTCTGAACAGAAACCAAGAGAGGTAACATATAGAGTAGGTTCCCCATGTGTTGAGAGCACCTTGCCTGTGGTAGATGGGCTTTTACAGTTTTGATGAATAATGTACAATAAGAACCTCAAAATTTTCATATATTCCAAAGTAGCAGAAATGCTTTTCCAAAACATTCCTGTGTCCCCTTTACTTGTAGAGTGCTGCTGATATTGTGTTTTGTGTGTGTGTATTGTGTTAAAGGGGATTTGCCAGGACCCAAGTTACTTACCTCTTATCAGCACAGGAGCAGAATGTAAACAGATCATCCTGAGTCATGAAGGCTGCAAGGAAGAGAGGGAGGAGGTGAGTAAGGAGTTAGGAAGAAGGGAGCGTCTCAAAACTTAAGTGAAATAATAAACAGTGCAACAGTGGATTCTCAATACAGCAAGACACAGCCTCAGACTGCACTTTCTACCCGGTGCCTTAAAAGCTCATTCATGTTCCCTGTCATCAGATAAGAAGTGTTTCACGCAAGCGCGGCCTGTCAGCTCCTCTGGTCGTGTCTAGTGGAAGCTTTGAGGTAACCAAGGGGGATTGAGAAATGCTGTAGCTCTCGGAGTCTTCACTTTTTGTAATCCCATATATTTAGAAAAGTGATTAAATGCCCATTTTGGAGGTTCCCACGTCTACATTACATGGTAGCAAAACCCCTTTAAGACGACACTTCTGGCTAGACAGCGCGTGCAACATAATACACCTGGGCCACCTGGGGACATCACTAACTTATGGTGATGCTACAGTAGTGATATCTATTTTATGCCACCACCTTTAGCTCTTTTTTCCATAACTGATCTTTGGAAAGGTGCATACACTAATGTATGTGTGAGTGAGGAATGAGTTGTTTCATGTGATTTGTCTTTTCAGGGTTGGATACAGCCAAGATAAAGCAAGCTGGTGTTATTGGAGGCCAGACTAGCACTCGCAGAATTGGGGATTACAAGGTCAAGTATAACTACAATGACATGGAGTTGCTGAGGTGAGAAAAGCTGCGCTGCTTAATGTTTACTGCTACTTAAAAAGCTTAAGAATATCATAAAATGTTGTGTGGTATTGTAAAGTATTGTTTAATAGCATTTATCCTTCATAATGTTTTCTGTTAGACCTCATTGAAATTATATTTTCAGCCTCTGGTGGTGTGATCCGTCTAATAACTTGAAAAAGATATCCCGATGTATACCACTGAAGGGGTAGTGGAACATATAGTGCTAACATAAAAATATCAAAATAACGTGAACATTTTGTAACATTTGCCATTTTCATTCTTCTAAAATTTCTGTGTGTAATACAGATAATTATTTCACTCAAAATAGTTTATAACTAGCATCTACCATATGTCCACTATAGGTTGGAATAATTTTTTAAATGTGCTTTTTTTTTTTTTTTCGACATTAGGGGACTTAGAAATGTATTAGTCATTTTCACATTTTTAAGAAAATTTGCAATAGACTTTTTTTTTTTTTTTTAGGGACCAGTCCAGTTCTGATGTGACTTTGAGGGGCCTTTATATTAAGTACCCCCATAAATGACTCCTTAAATTATTTACAACAGTGTTTAGGAAGTTTGTTAACCCTTTAGATATTTCACAGAAATTGAAACAAAGTGTGGAGGTGAAACTTCAAAATTTCACTTTTTTTTTGTTGCAGATTTTCAGTTTTTATCCATTATTCACAGGAACACGGTAGATGTGACCAGGGAAATGCAACTAACTATTGATTTCCCCAGATTCTGCCATTTTTCAGAGATAGAATGCTAGGGCCACATATGGGATATTTTGCTCAACCACAAGCCTCAGAATAGGAGGAGCACCTACCGGACTTTGAGGTGTCAATTTCAATATGATTTTATTTAGGCGCTATTTCAAGTTTGTGGACACCCTAAGATGCTAAAACTTAATAAACACCCATAAAAAGACCCCATATTGAAAACTACACCCCTTAAGGAATATATCCAGGAGTATAGTTGGCCCCATAGATGTTTCATACGTTTTTTGGGGGGTTTTTTAGGCTATGAAAAAAAAACTTTCCAACGATCTGCAATTTTAGCTGAAAATGTTTCGTTTTTACAAGGAATCCTGGAAAAAAAAAGCTCCCCAAATTTTGTTACGCAGTTTCTTCCAAATTCGGTAGTATCGTATATATGGGTATACACTACTGTTTGGGTAAAGAGCAGGGCATTCAAGGGAGGGGCAGTATTTGGCTTTTGGAATGTAGATTTTGGTGGGTGCCATGTCACATTTGCAAAGTCCCCAACGTACCATAATAGGTGAAACAGTCAAGAAGTCGCCCCAATTTGAATTCAACACCCCTTATAAATCTCATCTAGGGGTGTATTGTGCATTTTGGGTGCACAGGTGTTCCATAGGTTTTTAGCATTGGGCCATGAAAATGGGGGGGGGGGACGCAGTTCCACCAATGTTTTTTGGGCTTCAATTTTACAGCATTCACTGTGTGGTATAAATGACAGAATAGCTTTACTATTGGTGTCGGTACAATTACAATGATTATAAATATTATATAGTTTTTTTATGTTTTATAACTTTTACCCAATAGAAATTCGTTTATAAAAAATTGTGTTTTTATGGCCGCATAGTCTGACAGCCATAACTTTTTTATTTTTCTCTATATGGAGCTGATTATGGGCTTGTTTTTTGCGTCATGAGTTGAGGTTTTTATTGTTAACATTATGGGGTGCATTTGACACTTTGATCACTTTTTATTCAGGTTTTTGTGAAGCGTTTTGAACAGAATACAGCAATCCTGGTAGTGTTTTTTTATTTTTAACAGTGGTCACTGAGCAGTATAAGTGACATGCTAGCTTTACTCAGCAGGTCGATAGGATTACAGCAATACCCAATTTGTATATTTTTTTTATATTTTTACTGCTTTTACACAATAAAAACACTTTTATTCAAAAAGGAAAACACCTTTTTGCATTGCCATAGTCGGTGAGAGCCAGAACTTTTTTTTGTGTATGGAGCTGTGTAAGGGCTTGTTTTTTGTGGGATGAGTTGACATTTGTATTGGTATCATTTTTTGGGGGGACAAGGCTTTTTGATTGGTCTTAAATCTATTTTTTGGAAGGCAGGGTGAAGAAAACACTGTAATCCTAGTAGTGTTTTTTTAATTTTATTTTTAACAGGGCTCACTGTGCATATATGTGAAAAGTTAGTTTTACTCCCTGGATCGAGATGATTACGGCGATACCTAATTTATATAGTTTTTTATGTTGAAGTGCTGGCGTATAAGGACAGCCAATGGGGTTAAAAACTCGCTCAGCAGTGAGTGTATGCGATTACTAAGTAGGGAAGAGACTGACTGTGGATGCCTAAGGGGAGTGGTAATGTCTGAGCATGTGTGACCAGAACTGAGGAGCTCTCGTCACTGGTCGTATATCCTAGAAACAAGCTGTGCCCTGTGGATTAGGAAGGTAGCAGCTAAAACAAAAATGATACAGAATTTTTAACGATGATGAATGGTATTTTTTTATTTGCAAGGTTCCCACATCAATTTTACTTTGAGGTAAAACCCTTTTAGCAAAAAATGGAAATCTGCAAGACTCACCCACATGTGGTTCTAGGTAGCCGTTGACAAGCCTGTGGACTACAAAACTCCATGCACGGATCACTGTTGGCCAAAACGGTGTATATAATCCAAAACACTCTATAATCAGAGTAGACTGTAATCTAGTGGAGTAAATGAGCCAATACTTTTATTTTAAAGGTGGAGTTTGCTGTGAACAAGGCTTCAGACGAAGCGGAAACACGTCAGCCGACGCTATGCACTTTTTCTCTCTGTCCGAAAATCAAGTATTGGCTCATTTACTCCACTGGATTACAGTCTACTCTGATTATAGAGTGTTTTGGATTTTAAAACCCCTTTAAAGGGGTTTTGCCACGATCTCATTTCATACCTCCTGCATTCAGCTCTGTGTGCTCAGAAGGGTGGCGTGTGTGATTTGTTTGAATTGTAGATCATGTGACCCAGCAGGATGACATCACCAGGCCTTTCCTCTCTGTAGTGAAAGAAAGGTCTGTTTATGTATAGAATTGTAAGTAGCTACACTGTAGCTCAGAGGTAACATTTTTGCTTTATAGCACAAGGGCCCTTGGTTCAAATCCCTGCAGGAACCAAACCTGTGGCTATTTTTTTTCCTCTTTATCAATGCACAAACCTCAGCGAGGTTTCTTTTTTTTTATTTGCACTGTTTAACTAATTACTAAGGAGTACAGAGGACAGGAGTAGAATGACAGCACCCGGGGTTTGAACAGTCAGTAGCTGCCTGAGAAGAGAGATTATGTCTGAGCATGTGCGACCAGGAGTGAGGAGCTCACAGCCCTGGTCATATCCCCTGGAGACGAGCTGTAAACAATGGATCACTAAAGGAGCAGCTAAAACGAAAATGGAATAGAATTTTTAATAATGATGAATGGTGAAAATGTTTATTTCATTTTCAAACTTCCCACGTCAATTTTACTTCGTGGCAAAACCCCTTTAGGCCATGTTCACACGGCTTATTTTGGGACGTATCTCGCCCCGTATTTCGCACAGTACGGCGCAAAATACGGGGCGAAATACGGCCCAGACATTACGGTAATCCTCAGTTCTCATAGAGAACTATGGATTACGTTTCCTCTCCCTGCTCGCACAATACGGCGAGCGGGGAGAAAGTGTCATGTCAATTATTCACGGCGTATATACGCTTTGAAAAATGAATGTCTATGTGGCCCCAGAAGATGACATGCAAATACTGAAATGATGCCGACGCGTTTCAGGATGATATCCCTTAGTCATGGCATAACATAATGCAGTATATCCCTATATGTCTAAAGGAAGCGTCTCTAATGCCTAACGTTCACTCACCTGATACCAGGAGACCACGCCATAAATAGCATCTGCCAGCTACGCTCAGCGCCAAGCACAGGCCGGAGATAACATAGTGCTCTGCATCACCTCTGATGCTCGACATTTGCGCATGCACGCTTTACTCACACCAAGAAGAAAACCGCGCATGCGCAGCCCCTCCAGTTAGAGCGAAGCGAGCCGCGTCGATGTCAGGGCGAATGCGGCACACCAAGACAATCTCCCTCAAAGCGCAGAACACTGGACATTGCTGCGGATACTTGCAGAGGACATGGAAATCCTGCATATGGTGTGAACGAACACCTAGATAAAAACAACAACCTATAAAAATTACATATGTACATATTACACATGATGAAGGAAAATGACAATATGCATAAGATCAAAACATGTTATAACACGCTACTACCTAATCCATTAAAATACTTTTGTCCTGGCCACTGCTAGATTGTCACTGAGCAACCATACTGGGTAGAACTGAAGTGTCATTGCAGCCTTGTACTAAAACTAACGGCAGTGTTATGCTATGATCCTGTGTTGGTTTACGTCTAGTTTGTTCTTAACTTACATTTCATTCACTTAATTGCTTTATTTGCTTGTTGTGCTTTGTTCTCAGTGCAGCAAAATCTAAGCCAATCACAGCAGAACCTGAAATACATGGGTGCCAGCCCTTGGACGGTGTAACGGGCTTCCTGGTGCTAATGTCAGAAGGTCTGTACAAAGCTCTGGATTCTGCACATGGACCTGGACAAGCAAACCAGGTGTCGACCTTACGTTTACTTTCTACATTTATTCCAAGCATTCCTACATTTCCCTTAAATGCATGAAGAAATAGTATTTTCTGTACTATCATTATTCTCTCATTTCACTCTCAAGGAGATAGCAGCAATGATTGCTACAGAATTTGCCAAGCAAGGGTCTTTGGATGACGTTGCTCAGGCAGTAGTGGAAAGAGTCAAGAGGATTCATCATGGCACGCTTGTCAGTGGTGGAGAACGTGCCAAGTTCTGTACCAAACATGAGGACATGACCCTGCTTGTCCGTAACCTGGGCTACCCACTGGAAGAGATTAACCAGACTACTCTTACTCCAACCCAGGGTTTGTGGACCTTTTTCGAAAACATAACTTGGATTTTTAATGGTTTATTCTTCTCCGCTACCATTTTGAACAAAATCTATTTTATATTTTAGGTGGCAGAGTGTACCCAGTCTCTGTGCCATATTCCAGTGCCCAGAACACCAGTAAAACCAGTGTCACGCTGTCGCTGGTTATGCCGTCACAGGGAACAATGGTGAATGGTACTAACAGCAGTTCAACGTTGGATGGAACAACTCCAACACTGTAAATATCATCTAGCTATGGCAAAAATCTCAAAATAGTTTTAAGTATTCTGACCTATACCAAAATGTAGATGGCTAAACATAACGAAAGCCTGTCCTATGCTCTTGGGGTGTCGTGACCACGCTACGGACTCTTACGGAAGGGAATTGTGTGTACTGGCCTGTCTGGAGTGTTTGTGTGGTAGGAGAGGAGGATGGCGAGTTTGTGATCATGGTCTGAATATGCTGGGTTTTTTTTACTAATTTGCATGTTTAGTCATTTACAGCTTCCTGGAACATTTTCCTAAAGTTAGCATAAATTTGTTACAGTAAGTAGAGTCTTAAAAAAAGTAAGTTTTCAGAAATGACTTGAAAAATTTAGATGGTTGATTAGGAATTTCCACTTTCATCATTGCAGTGTCTAGGTAATGCTTACTATGATTACTTTGTAAGTATTACAGAGGTTCTCCACTTTGGATAATTCCTACTTGTATGAAGGGTCCTTTAATAATGTATTTATCACAAAGTGTCCTCATACTGGTGCACTAAGCAATAAGCTGAATTTTTTTAGGAATCTGTCAGTGTTTCATTTACCAGCAATGCCATCATAATGGACATTAGAGATGGTGTCCATTCAAATCAGTGAGTGTAATGCAGGATAGGTCTTTTAGGGCTAGAGACGCTCTGTGTAATTCTGAACAGAGGAGCCCTCTCTATGAAGTTTGAATTTTTATAATAAGGTATAAGAAAATGGGGTTTCTAAGACAGAAACCGCTTAAATGAATAAGGGAATGTCACGTACACAGTTACACGTAACATGGGAGCCACTGTAAAGGAGTTGATTTATTTCCACTCAATCGTCTTTTCACTCACCTTTCACACTCCAACACAATCCAGGCACCTCGAAAATATCTGCTGCCATCAACTTCCTCAATAAGCTAAGAAGAATTTGGAGCGAAGAACTCCGATACCCACAAACACCACTTACCAACACTCACAGGGACAAACACAAAATCCCTGCTCTCCAGCAGTCACAGGCTTAAAACACTTTGATCAAGACTATAGATTCTTAGAGCATACAAGGACCAGACTTATTAAAGTTTAAAGCTTTAGTAGAAGTTACAGTGCTTATATAAAGTACAAAAAGAAAAGTACAGTAATGTAGACATACAAATATGCAGTTAGTCATAACATAAAAAACGGAGAAAAATCTTAGAAAATACCTTACTCGTACAAAGGTAGATTATCTTAGTCCTGTGAGCAAGGCAAGGAAGAATGGAAGTCAGCCCAGCTGCTGCTGATCTCCCAAGCTGTGAACCATGATTTCCTCTGGAAATCATATTTTATAAAATGCCCAGTTGGTTCAGGTTTCAGAGCTAACATCATGTCTTTAGGGTAGTCTGTTGTCCCTGACTGGCTGATTAAATTATAAAAGGGAAGGACGATTCATCTTGAATTAGGTGTGTCCCCTAATTGACCCATTAGGAGATATGTTGGCATTGTCAGATTGATGGATACATGAGGACCAGGTAATTTCTTTTGAAGTAACTAAACTCCAGGCTCCATGTCATATTGGAGATAACCTGTTGATCCCAATAAAGTTTTTTAGTGCTTTATGAGCAGGTTAATGGCGCTTGCATAAACATCATGTAGATAGGGCAATACACATTCAGTATCTTACAAAAGTGAGTACACCCTTCACATTTTTATAACTTTTATCATATCTTTTCATGTACGACAATGAAGATATGACACTTTGCTACAATGTAAAGTGTACAGCTTTTATAACAGTGTAAATTTGGTGTGCCCTCAAAATAACCCAACACACAGCCATCAATGACTAAACCCTGGCAAGAAAAGTGAGTACACCCCTCAGTGAAAATGGACAAATTGTGCCCAATATGCAATTTTCTGTCCCCAATGTCATGTGACTCTTTAGTATTACAAGGTCTCAGGTATGAGACTCTCTCATACTGGTCACTGGAAATTCAACATGAAAAAAACTTTGAGATTCTTAGTTCACACGTTTTGATCAAAAAATGTTTAAGCCACCCCCGGCTTACAACAGGATCTCAAGGCGGGTGGTCCTACGCTATCTTTACCTCTCAATAGAGCCAAATTCAGACTTCTCATTTGGTCAACCGCAGTGCAGTATGCTTGCAAGGTTGGTGTTTTTTTTGTTTTTTTCTCTCTGTATTATGGAGGTCGGTTGACCCAATGAGAAGTCTGAATTTGGCTCTATTGAGAGGTAAAGATAGCGTAGGACCACCCGCCTTGAGATCCCGTTGTAAGCCGGGGGCGGCTTAAACATTTTTTGATCAACACGTGTGAACTAAGAATCTCATAAAGTTTTTTCATGTATGATAGCATAAATGCTTCTTTAGAGGTTTCCATGTATTGTATGGAAATTCAACATGGCACCTTGTGCCAAAGAACTCTCTGCGAATCTGAAAAAAAGAATTGTTGCTCTACATAAAGATATCCTAGGCTACAAGAAGATTGACAACACTATAAAACTGAGCTGCAGCACGGTGGCCAAGACCATACAGGGATTTAACAAGAGAGGTTCCACTCAGGGATATATTACAATATTTACAGCGTGAGGGGTGTACTCATTTTTGTTAGTGTAATTGACTTGTAGTTGGGGGTGGTGGCGGGATATACAAGACAACAGCTGCTCTGAAATATGATATACATTACAGGGAATATGAAATACTGATTAAAACGCTGTACAAATTTGCATTGGAGGCTCCATCACCAGTTTTCGCAGATATGACAAAAGGAATAGCATTGCAAACAGCATTATTTTAGTCATCAAAGCAAAGGAACCCCAGTAGATCTGAATGAGAGATCAGGCAGAAAGTTGTGTTAAACATAAGCCATGATGCTCATGTGAACATGTGAATGTCTAAAATTGTTGATAAGATGAAATGACTTCCAAAACGATTAAAATATGTTTCCTTTTTTTATGATCCATGCAGTCACCTAGTGCAACTCTCCAGTCCACCAACACTCATACACAAAGCAGCAGCTCCAGCTCGGATGGTGGCCTCTTCCGCACTCGCCCATCACCATCTCTTCAGCCAGACGAGGACGGTCGGGTAGAGCCCTATGTAGATTTCACCGAATTCTACCGACTCTGGTCCTTGGATCACGGTGAACCCCCCACATGACTTGTTAGCTGATAGTGAGGCATATATTCAAAGGGGGTCATCTGTAACCACATCTTTCTCTTGATCATCTATGACTTCATTGTGGTCTTCAATGACCACATCTATCTCGTGATCATCTATGACTTCATTGTGGTCTTCAATGACCACATCTGTCTCATGATCATCTATGACTTCATTGTGGTCTTCAACGACCACATCTATCTCATGATCATCTATGACTGTTGCAGTTTTGTATCTTATAAGATGGACTTTTACAAGAGAAAGTCAACTCTGGTGACTCTTGAGAGACCATTGCATACAGGAGAGCGGTTTTGGTTGTCCCATTGTGCTCCTGGAGGATTGGATATTTTAAATGAAATTGGGCTGTCACTAATTTTACCCCGGTGGCATTGGATGTAGTTTGTTTTGGCTGTCCTCTCCGAAGCCAGTTCACTGTAGCAGTGTCTCATCCCTAAATATGAATGAACCGTGTCTTGGTCCATAGGAAGGTGCACGTCTCCAGAGTTCATGATCCTCATCACCAACATCATGTATTATTCTTAAATTTAAAAGCAATAAATCTATTGTTATAATACCCAGGGCTTTTACGCGAGAAGCCAGATTTTTCTTTTCAGTAATGAAACATTCCAGTGAAATCAGATTAGATCATTTCTTGTTTTCTTTGGTTAGGATATTGGAAGCCGTGCGCCAATCCAAGCAAAACAAATTGATGCTGCAGTGAATGTTTTTTCTTCCAACATCATGAATTCTAACTACTAGATATGAAATGTTTAACTGTGAAAATTTATAATTTTACTTCACACTGGGATGAAACTACTTGGAAGACGTCAGCTAAATCCTTTCACAATCACCGCTAGGCTTTTGTGACCCAAGGGCAGAGATGACATCCACTGCCATAGTCCTTCATGTAAATACACTGGCAAAGGCAAAGTAGCTGTTGGCACCAGCACCTGGGTTACACGCCTCACCTGGCTACACTCCTGTTTTCTATACAGCTACTCATAATTAACTACAATTTTTGCTTTTTGGGTGTGATGGCACGTGCAGATCTCTACTTTCTTCTCTATAGGAGTTTTTGATGCAGAATCCTTTATATAAACGCACTCTTCTGAAATGTTACTTCTTTCTCTTAGGTTTTTTTTTTTTAAAGTTTTTATGAACATCACTCCCAGTGTCTTGTATTTTTGGACTATTACCTTCTTACTAATGCTTTCAGTTTCGTATCATACAGTGTGGAGAAACAAATGGTGACTGCAGTGACCACTAAGTCAATACAAATCTGTTTCCGTAGAAGCATTTCTAGTAAGTGTTCCTAAAGCTATTCTATGCCGAAGTATAAAAAACAAATGCATTCATATATTTGAACCATAGTTTTCAGATGCAGTAGTGTTGCCTGCCTCCCTGACTGCTACCACCATGTGTAAGGCCAACTTTAAAATTACTCGAGCTTATAGAAGCACTACTAACAAAATTATTACTGTCTGGCCCGTTAGCCAACTAGGTCATGTAAATTGCAGCTAGGTTAACTTCCCTACCAGTGCCGTTAAAGGGGTTTTGCCACAATGCAATGTTGACGTGGGATCCTCCAAAATGGGTATTTAATCACTTTTCTAAATATATGTGATTACAAAAATAAAGCCTGTAAGAGCTACAGCATTGCTCAGTTCCACTTAGTTTCCTGAAAGTTAAATTAGACATGACCAGGACACTGACAGCAGCTGATCTGGCTGTGTTTGCACTTCTTATCTGATGACAGGGAACATGAAGGAGCTTGCAAGGGGCTGGGGAGAAAGTGCAGTGTATGAGGCTGTGTCTTTTGTATAGATAATCCACTGGTTGTAATGTAATTATTTGAGTAAATATTGCAGACTCTCCCTTCTTCCTCGCTCTCTGCTCCACCCTCTCCCTCTCACCCCAGTATCCGCATTCAATCGGAATATATAGTGATTTACAAAATACCCTATGTAAAGTCAGCGTCATCGTTCAGACGAGTGTTATTGGCAAGTAATGCCCGCACCCACAAAGAATAGACATGTCAATTCTTCAAGGCGTTTTACGTGCCAATAATCATCAAGTATAGGAGGCAGAAATCTGCCTCGCGCAGTCCAGGTCGTTCCCTCGGTGAAATTCCGTGAACCTCAAGGGAAGTTAAACACTTTCTTGGGTTTCCACACAGATTACAGCTGATCATGATGGGTCCCAACAGGGGGCACTTTATGATCATCCTTGTGTCAAGGGACCCTTGTAGCAAATACGTGTTGCCCAAAGCTAGTTACCTTGTAGACTGCATATCCTATTCATTTGTATATAAGACAGAGCAAAAAGTGACTTAAAGGGGTTTTGCCACGAAGTGAGTACTTACCTCTTATCTGCTCAGGAGAGAAGATAAACACAGCATGCTGAGTCATGAACAGCTGCAGGGGTTAGAGGGAGGGGGGTGAGCAGAGAGCTAGGAAGAAGGGAGCGTCTGCAATGTTTACTCAAATAATAACATTACAACCAGTGGATTCTCTATACAGCAGACGGCCTTATACACTGCACTTTCTCCCCAGCCCCTTGCAAGCTCCTTCATGTTCCCTGTCATCAGATAAGATGTGCAAACACACAAGTGGGGCCAGATTAGCTCCTATCAGTGTCCTGGTCATGTCTAATGTAAACTTTCAGGAAACTAAGGGGGACTGAGCAATGCTGTAGCTCTCACAGGCTTCACTTTTTGTAATCACATATATTTAGAAAAGTGATTAAATACCCATTTTAGCGGATCCCACGCCAACATTACATCGTGGCAAAACCCCTTTAAATTACTGCAATTCTTGACCTACTCCCTGCTGAAGGTTGTAGCTAAAATAACTTGCACAGCAGGAGGTTAAAACTCGTCAGCATATCTGCAGGGGGAACTTACTAGCTAATGAAGTCCTGTGGTTACTGCAACCTCTGCTCCCTAGTAAGCAAGTGTGAGAGAAGAAGTGTGAAAATTATGAGGTTAGTTACCATAAAACAGTAAATGTAACTGGCTTCAGCGTCTCTGTATCTGTAACATCACAAACCGTGATTAATTTACTATTGAATAAGAAAGAAAGATAGGTCTGCAGTGCAAAGAACTGAGCTATAAATAGGCAGGCTTCACAAAGGTACAGCGTATGAAGTTTTCAATGTTCAATTGAGTTCTGCTTAAGTGTCTCACCACTATTATCTCATGTGATCTTTAGGTGGGAAGCTTGAACTCCATGCTTGGCAGTCGGGTGGCTGAATCACCCCAACAACACTGAGCAGGTTTCGTGTACTGATTCTATTCCAATCATTAAATGGGTTGTCTCACTACATCCATTCATCTTACCTCAGTCCTGTTTGCTTGGTTTCATTTTTTAATTCATGGACATGTTTACTGGCTTCTACTGTCCTACAGTGATGAGCTGCTGAGGACTCCAGGTCTGTAGCTATAGCGACCAGCACTGGCAGCCTATCAGGAGCAATCAAATTGGTCTGTAGCTATAGTGACCTGAGATGCTGATGCAGCCCATACAAGAGAGGATACCTAGGAAAAGGTAGGACCCTGTTAATGGACATATTGCAAAGGGACTTGTTTTTAAAAGATCTTTAACATAAAAAGCAATCCTTGTAGTGAGACAACCCCTTTAAGACTCATTCCAGAAACTTGCAGGGTGTTGTATGGTTGCTGAGGCAGTCTAAACACCCAGCGTGGAGTGGCATTTTTTTGCCCATCCTGCAAATTGGATAGAAGGGCTTAGGCTATGTTCACACGGCTTAAAATGGGACGTATTTCAGTCCGTACTGCGCGAATTACGGCTGTAATACGTCCCAGTCATTACGGTAATCCACAGTTCTCATAGAGAACTATGGATTACGTCTCCTCTCCCTGCTTGGCGAATCCGCCGCGGGGGGAGATAAGTGACATGTGAATTACCAGCGGCGTATACGCGCCGCTAGCAATGATAGTCTATGGGCCGGCCCCCGCTCCCGCCCCCGGCCACACGGCGTAATGGCGGGCCGTAAATACGCCCCGCAAATAAGCCGTGTGAATATAGCCTAACAGTGGAGATACATTTTACTTCTATTTGCTTTTAAACTGGACACAAACAAGAAACTCTAGAAGTAAAAATAAAATATTCCATCTCCCAATTTAGAATAATCCTTGAGTCTACTACATGTGATTAGCAGCAAAGGCTGTATCAGGATTAGTGGAAAGTTACATGCATTTGATATCTGTATATATGTGCATACTATATGTGACATCATTTTTCCGTGTTTCCTTAATTCATGTTTGTATTGTAAACACAGAATAAATCTAAGCGCTATTTTCAATATAGTTGTATGTGGCCTTGCATGTTCTTTAGGCTTGTGGTGCAGATTTATTGTGAAATTCGCCATACACGGTATGATAATTTTTAATAATAAAATTACCTCGTTTTGGAGTTGTCGCTCTGTGCTAGTACTGAGCGACTGTATTATAGGCTGTGGCTCTTGAAATGTTCCGATTCTAATCCAGTCGAGAGGTTATGGACCCTAATCTTCACTAAAAGCATTGAGGGAGAATTACAACCTCTGGCAAAAAAATTGATGATTTTCCACAATTAGTGGATGATGACACACAAATCACAGAGCTGATGCAAAGGAGTCTTTTTAACAGCTGATTATTTTGGCTTCTAGGAAACATACCTCAGAGACGAGTAAATATTTTTAAGTTATGGCATGCTTTTCCAGATAAATTAGAGCAGTCATCCTCAAAGTGCGGCCCTCCAGCTGTGGGGAACTACAACTCCCATCATTCCCACTGTTATAGATTATATAAATACATTATGGGAGTTGTAGTTTGCTAACAGCTGGAAGGCCACAGTTTGAGGATGCCTGAATTAGAGGAAATAATTATAGTGATGAGGAAAAAAAATATAGAATTGCCTTGTAATTTGCATTTCCAGAACACATAGCTGTATACATCTTAAAATGCAAAGTATTCTACAGGTAAAATTGAATGCTTAATTAACTGAGGGACTTCCAACATTTCAAAAAGACAATTGTCTCATGAAACAATGCAAAGAATTATACGGCTATGTTCACACGGCTTAAAATGGGACGTATTTCAGTCCGTAATTACGCGTTGTACTGCGGGAATTACAGCTGGAATACGTCCCAGTCATTACGGTAATGCACTTTAAGAGAACTATGGATTACGTCTCCTCTCCCTGCTCGGCGAATCCGATAAGTGACATGTCATTTTCTAGCGGCGTATACGTGCCACTAATAATGAAATTCTATGGGCCGGTGAGGTGCCAGCTCCCCGCCCCCGTCCACACGGCGTAATTGCGGGGTATAATTACGCCTCGCAACTAAGCCGTGTGAACATAGCCTAAAGGTGAAAGTCCATCACAGAGTGTGACAAAAGATGTTGGTTGTTCCCAGTTAGCTGTGTGTAAATGGGAATGCTATAAAAAGGAGAGCACAGAGGTAAATCTAGAAAGGCATAAAAGTATTAGAAAATTCCAAGCATAAGCTCTGAAAAAAATGGGCAAAAACAGGAGCTAATGTTTGTGACAAAACTGTAAAAGTAAAAAAAAAAGCAACCATTGACACCTGAACAGAAGAAAACAAGGTTACAGACGTCTGTAATCATGGAGAGTGGAGGGTTTATCAGTGACTATCGCTTTCATTCAATCATCTGCATTTTCCAAGGAGAAGATGCAGGAACGTTTGTCCGGCAGACACTGTAATAAAATACATAAAGATCAGGCCTGGAGAAAACAATCACATTTCCACATTATTTTAAGGTCTGGGACTGTGTGTCAGGTAAAGGACGAGAAGAACTGGCAATCGTTACCTCAACAGTTAATACAAATTGTGGACACTTTTCTCATTCCTTTAATGGAAGTCATTCTTGGTGGTCATGAAATAGTTTTTCAGGATGATCATGCATCTCACCCCACGGCAAGAGTTTTCAGCCGGTTTGCGGTTTTTCAGACCGCCTGAAAAAACGGCCGAAAATGAGCACAATGGTGCTCTATGGAAAACCCGTGCAGCAGTCCCCACTGCACGGGTTTTCCGTCCGACTGTTTTTCCACCCGCAGTCCGGCCACAAAACATTGTGCTAGCCAATGTGAAGGGGGAGAGCTTTTCTCCGTTCATTGCGGAGAAAAGCCGTCCCCCCGCGGCCGTGGGGACGGTCGCAAAACAGGACATATACTGGCCAGCAAACCGGTCGGTATTTGTCCTGTGCCGTGGGAACGTACCCTAAGGGTACGTCCACACGATAAAGGAGAAAACACTGGTTGTTCGATGCATATTTGAACAGTATTTTATACAAGAACCCAAGGACTTTTAACTCTTTTTGTGTTTTTGGTGTGTATTTTTGTTGAAATTTTTGACGCAGTTTTCAGGTTTTGTTTTTCAATTGTTTTTGCATCATAGAGCACTGCTTAGTTTTTGGATGCGGATGCGTGCCAAAAAAATGCACACAAAGCTTTCATGTCGTTTTTCATGCCATCCCATTGATTTCAATAGTACATTTTTCACCATTTTCTGAGTTAAACATAGTGGAAGATTAAGCATGTTCTAAGTTTTTGGCAAAAATGGCAGTTTTGAAATCCAACCTCAGTCGTGTGGACCACAGCACAGATTTTCAATTGAGGTTTATGGGGATGGTTTACAGTCAGTTTATCATGTTTTTTTTAAATCCAAATCTGCGTGGGTTTCCGACTGGATATGCTTACCGTGTAGACAGAACCTAAGGATCTCAATCTGATTGATAACTTATGGTGGCAACTAAAAAAAAAAAAATGGTCTCTGACAAGTTCCATCTGGCAAAGTTGCTCTGTCATTGCTCATTGAGAAAGTTGAAACCAACTTCATATTTATTATTTGTGAACTTCATGCCTAACAGCCCAGGGACCAACAAAATACAAACATTTACAGACATTTATAAGTAATTCCATAATTGTGTAACTCTGCAGTGAGTGATTCCATAGTTTTCTCTTCTACTTGATATGGAAAAACATTTGCTATTAATTAAAATATATTTCATGTATTTGTTTAAAGTATATATGCTAAAGCCAGAATGTTCAGCTACCTGTATTTTGTGTGTATGCTATGAATTAAAACAGCTGGTGCCCATCTTTGCAAGATTCCCACATTTTTACCGTGAGGGGTTCTCTGCAAAATATACCAGAATTTTGGCTCCAGCTGCACTTTAAATCTGGTGTACAGGCTGTACGATAAATTTATTATGTGTTTTAGGCATTATTTGCACCTAATTATACACTTTATAAAGGTGCCAAGAAAAAGGGGGTGTAGTTAAGTGAAGTCATAAAATTCCCCAGGTTTATTGATGACTTGTAATCCTGTTGGCACAAAATATTCGAGTGAAGTAAGCCAACCAAGAGGTGGTGCAAGGAAGAAAGTGTCCAACATATCTAGCAAGATGTGCCAGATATTTCATGCAGCTCACACTACTGTAAGGTGGATCTTAATAGATGCTGTCTAAATTTAATATTGTATTGATAAACCCACCACATTTTCTCTATGACCACAGAGATTGCTATATGGTTTTATATTGTTAATGTAAATTAGTAGGATGCATACTAAGACATCAACCAAGATACTAGTGCATCTCAAAAAATTAGAATATCACTGAAAAGATTATTGATATAAATAATTTAAGTCAAACAGAGAAACCCATATATTGTATAGATTCATTACAGTATGAATTACAAGATTTAATATAATACATTTGTAGGCCCTATAACAAATAAAATAAAACTCCTGGAGACCCCCTTTAAATTTCAATTAGATTTCTATTTTTTTCAGTACTGTTTTTCCTGAGTGCGGCTACAGAAAGGCCCACAATTTTCTCTTTAATAAGGACACTGTGTAGGTTCTCTACAGCCCTTCTAGAACCTTGTATACAATATCACATTTCAGCTGTTCATTAGCCTGGGGTGTTACAGTGAAAAGCAGCCACACTCTTAAAGGGAATATGTCACCAATTTTTTGTTAGTACTTATTAAATCAAGCCCCTGATCCATATTCTTTTCCTCTCAGTCATTTTTATTGCCTGATTGTAGATTTCTCTATTCGGCCGTCTATATATGATTGTGGGGAAGACATTCTTGCTTGCACTGCTTTAACAGCAGTCAGAGAGATACTTTACAGCATCTTCATGCCCATAGGAATCTTAAGACAGTTTCTGTCCCATAGACCTCTATAGGATAGTTTTCACTGTGAAGGGAGGGGAGAGGGGGAGCTGTGACATCTCCTCTTGTGACTGGTGGATCCTGTGTTATCTGTACACATTGGTGTCTCCTTTCAGTCTGACCCTGCTTTTACTGATAATGAGCACACTGCTGAAAAGCTCTCTAAACAGAACAGGAAGTGTCAGACTATTATTAGGCCTAGTGGCCAAAGTGAAAACTGCAGGACTTAAGAATTATAAAAAAAAATATTGAAAGTGATATGGAAAATTTAAAAAAACATAACCAAAAATTCCTACAAAATGTATTTAACATAAAAATGTGAGTTAAACAAGAAGTCATTTTTTGATGACACATTCCCTTTAACTGGTGGAGAGGGGATGAGGAAGATAGTGAGGTGTTGCCCATGGGACTATAGAGCAAAGAGACCACTCCATCAAGATAATAACATACACTTGTGATGCTAAACTAGGAGAAGGGAGAAGTTTGTATAGCTATGAACAGAAATATCTGACGGATACTACACTTCAGAATTCATGAGCACTCCTGAGCTTCTGACCTTGGTCCCTTAACATATGATGTTCATTGGTTCCAGGAAACCATAACTCCATGGAAAGCTGGAATTTGGTTCCGAGGCACCAAAATGTCACCCAACGTAATGCAAAATGAAGATGACAGAAGATGAAGCAGATAATACAGATAAAGCACATCCTTCCTTATATCATTATAAAGAGCTGTTGGAACCTGGAAATCACTTTCTATGATGAGGACAGGAGCTTCTTTGGGTGTGGACACCAGGTGAGCGGCTGCTTAGGGTGCCCAAAGGAGCTGCTCATCCTGGAACATGTAAAGGGCAGTACAGTAGTACCGCACTGTACTGTAGAGAGGCGCTAATAGACAACCAATCACTACATGCATTTTACTAATGTTACAGATGTTTTGCAGTAAAATATTCATGATAATTGGTTGAATCTTACAGTCAATCACATGAGACGCAGAATGGCAGTGTCTGGAGCATTGTATATTGTAAACAGAATCAACGTACAATGTCCCAGGCAAGACCATAGTATGTTGAAAATATTGTATCCTAAGACTATTGTAGTTGAGGGGCCGCTGCATTTTAAAGAGATGACAACAACCCTTCTTAAAGGGTTTTTACCATGAGGTAAAAACCCCTGCACTGCCTGCTCGGAGCCATTGGCTATATTCAGGAGCTCCCATAGAAATGAATGGAAAGAACGGCCACAAGCGCCACCCTCCTCACTCACATGCACAGTTGGCTCACAACTAGCTGAGAGCTGACCTGTGCAGGGGATTTTACGTCATGGCAAAACCCCTTTGAAAAGAAACTCTGCTGTTTCCAGAGCCGGGAAATGTATTACATTTTGTCCAGTCAAATAAACAGACAACTACAGTTGAAACCAGAAGTTTCCATATACTATATAGAAAGACACATATGCATGTTTTTCTCACTATCTGACATGAAATCAGAATAAACCTTACCCGTTTTAGGTCAAATAGGAACCAAAATTATTTATATTTGCCAAATGCCAGAATAATGGTGGAGTTAATTTTATACTTTTATACATTTTTATTACTTTCTGCAAAGTCAAAAGTTTACATACACTAGGATTACTCTGCCTTTAAACAATTTGGGGCAGCCCATATAAAGATGTCATGTCTTAGGAAGCTAATCTGAGTTAATGAGAGACACACTTGTGGATATATTTTAGTGCACACAAGAAACACACTGCTTCTGTGTGTAACATCATGGGAAAGGCTAAGAAAATCAGCCAAGATATCAGAAAGAGAATTGTGGACTTACACAACTCTGGATCATCCTTGGGTATAATTTCTAGGTACCTGAAGGTGCCTTGTTCATCTGTACAAACAATTATACACAAGTACAAACAAGATGGGAATGTCCAGCCATCATACCGCTCAGGAAGGAGAAGGGTTCTGTGTCTCAGAGATAAATGTGCTTTGGTCCAACATGTGTATATTAACCCAACAACAAAAGCCAAAGACTTCGTGAAAATGCTGGTAAGATTTTGTCATTATCCACAGTGTAATAAGTGCTGTATCAACATGGGCTGAAAGGCCACTCTGCCAGGAAGAAGCCATTACTCCAAAAGAAACACATAAAAGCCAGATTAATGTTTGTAAATGCACACAGGAACAAAGACCTACATTTTTGAGGACATGTCCTGTGGTCTGACTAAAATTGATCTGTTTGGCCCTAATGACCAACGTTACGTTTGGAGGAAAAACGGAGAAGCTTGGAAGCCTAAGAACACGATCCCCACTGTGAAACACGGGGGTGGCAGCATCATGCTGTGAGGTTGTTTTGCTGCAGGAGGGACTGGTGTACTTTACAAAATAGATGGCCTCACGAAGAAAGAAGATTATGTGGCAATACTGAAATAATATCTCAAGACATCAGCCAGGAAGTTAAAGCTTGGGCGGAAATGGGCCTTCAAAATGGACAATGACCCGAAGCATACTGCCAAACTGGTTACAAAGTGGCTTAAGGATAACCAAGTCAATGTTTTGGCCATCACAAAGCCCTGTACTCAATCCTATTGAAAATTTATGGGCAAAGCTGAAAAGGCAGGTGCAAGCAAGGCAGCCTACGAACATGGCTCCGTTATACCAGTTCTGTCAGGAGGAATGGGCCAAAATTCCTACCAACTATTGTGAGAAGTTTGTGGAAGGATCCAAAATGTTTGATCCAAGTCATACAGTTTAAGGGCAATGCTGCCAAATACTAATTAAATGTATGTAAAATTTTGACTTTGCAGAAAGTAATAAAAATGCCTTAAAAAATTCTCTCTCTCGTTATTCTGCATTATTATTATTATTATTATTTATTTTAGAGCGCCCTTGAGATGGGTTTTCATTTTGCATTTTGGAAGGTCTAGAGAGAGGGGGGGAGAGTCTGAGGTGATGAGGGCAATGAGTTCCAGAGGTGGGGAATTACGGGAGGAAGTTCTGGAGACGGTTAAGGCAGAGATGACATGGGGAGAGCAGGAATAAGGTCCGTGTGAGATCGGAGATTGTAGAGGGGAGATATCTGAGAAGTAAGGCAGGATGTATGGAATTTCAATGGGCGATGAGTACAGTGTATGGATTGTAGAGGGAGAGCAGAGAAGTACGGGGAGCGTGAATCGAGGGCGGAGAGTTAAGGATGGATTGGAGGGGAGCGAGGGTGCTAGATGGGAGGCCACAGAGAAGGATGTTGCAATAGTCTAGGCGTGAGATGACGAGGGCATGGACCAGCATTTTTGTGCTTTCCAAGTTATGGAATGCGCAAATACGGGAGACATTTTTCAGGTGGAGGCGGCAGGCAGAGGTGAGGGTTTGGATGTGTGGTTTGAAGGACAGATTGGAATCAAAGGTTATCCCAAGACAGCGGACTTGTGGAACAGGTAAGAGAGTGTAGCCATTAACTGTGATAGAAAGATCAGGTGTAGGGATAGAGTGGGATGGTGGGAAGATGATGAATTCAGTTTTCTCCATGTTTAGTTTCAGGAGACGTGAGGAGAAGAAGGATATGGACGAAAGACAGTCTGGTATCAAGGAGAGCAGAGTGGTAACTTTTGGGCAGGAGATGTAGAGTTGAGTATCGTCAGCATACAGGTGGTATTGAAAGCCATGTGATGCTATTACCTGACCCAGACCAAGAGTGTGGATAGAAAAGAGTAGTGGGCCCAGGACAGACCCCCATGGGACAACAGAAACCGGGCGAGAGGAGGAGGTGGTGCGAGAATGAGAGACGCTGAATGTTCTATCGGTGAGGTATTAGGGGATCCAGGAGAAGGCCAAGTCCGTGATACCTAGGGAGAAGAGGATGTGTAGGAGGAGTGAATGGTCGACAGTGTAAAAGTGAGAGGACAAGTCTAGGAGGAGAAGCACAGAGTAGTGGCGTGAGGCCTTGGCAGTTACTAGGTCGTCAGTGACTTTGGTTAGGGTGGTTTCTGTAGAGTGGTGGGGTCGGAAGCCCAATTGCAGTTGGTCAAGAAGAGAGTTGTTGGAGAGATGAGAGCACAGTTGAAGATAGACGTGCTATTCAAGGAATTTAGAGGCGAATGGAAGCAGTGAGATGGGGCGATAGTTGGACAGACAAGAGGGGTCAAGAGATGGTTTCTTAAGGATGGGTGTGATGGCCGCATGTTTAAAGGAGGAAGGAAAGGTGCCAGGGGTTAATGATAGGTTGAAGAATTGGGCGAGGGCTTAAATGATGACAGCATTAAGGTCAGGGATGAGGTGAGATGGCATTGGGTCAAGATTACAGGAAGTGAGGTTGGATTTGGACAGTAGAGCGGAAAGCTTGTCATAAGTGACAGTAAAGAAGCAAATTAGTGGGGAATAGTGATGAGCAGATGTAGAGGTGATCTGTGGGGACACTGCAGGAATAGAGGTAGACTGAGGGGACTGCGGGTTGAAGCTTTGTCTGATGAGATTGATCTTATTTAGGAAGTGATTGGCAAAATCATCTGCTGAGAGGAGAGATGGTGGAGGAGGTGCTGGTGGACGGAGGAGAGCGTTGAAAGTGTTAAAAAGTTGTCTGGGGTTGTAGGACAGGAAGGATATGAGAGTGGTGAAGTAATCCTGTTTGGTGGTGGTGGTGTGCAGATTTAAATGTATGTAATGATTGTTTGTATGAGGCAAGGTCCTCAGTGGACCAGATTTTCTTCCAGCGGCATTCAGCAATTCCTGAAGCTCGTCTTAGCTGTTTGGTGGAGTCTGTGTGCCAGGGTTGTCTGTTGATTTTGCGGGTTCTGTTGTGTGTGAGAGGGGCGACTGCGTCAAGAGTGGAGGTGATTGTGTTGTTGTAGAAAGTGGTGGCTGCATCTGGGTCAACAAATGAGAATGGTAGAGAGGAGTGCAAGAGATTCAGAGAGAGTGCAATGGTTAAGGTGTTGTAGGTTTCTGTGGGGAAGCAGGTGGGGTGGAGAAGGTGAACAGGTTGTGGCCAGAGATGGGTAAAGGAGAGATTGAAGCTGGAGGGTGGAGGCGGGTGATGATGAGGTCCAGTGTGTGTCCATCTTTATGAGTGGCTCCAGAGGTCCACTGGGAGAGACCAAAGGAGGAGGAGAGTGATGGGAGTTTGTTAGTAGTGGAGTGGGGTGTATCGATTGGGATGTTGAAATCTCCCATGATAATAGTGGAGATGTCAGTGGAAAGAAAGTGGAGGAGCCAGAAAGCGAAGTGGTCAAGGAAGGCAGGGGCAGGGCCTGGTGGTCTGTAGACAATAGCCAGTTTGAGGTTGGAGGGAGAGTAGATGTGGACAGAGTACACCTCAAAGGGAGGTGAGGAAGAGGGAAGGTAGTGGTGGAATGGGGACAAAGGAACAGGTATCTGACAGCAGAAGGCCGACACCTCCGCCGTGTTTACTGCCAGGGCGGGGGGTGTGGGTAAACTGAAGCACGCCGTAAGAGAGTGCAGTAGGGGAAGTTGTGTCAAAAGGTGTCAGCCAAGTTTCTGTTAGACCAAAGAAGGATAGGTTGGGTGAGATAAAAAGGTCGTGGATGAAGGGAAGCTTGTTAAACACAGAACGTGCATTCCAGAAAGCTCCAGACATGGGGAGAGGTATAGCGGGGATGAGGGGAATGGGCTTTAGGTTTAAGGGGTTACAGGATTTTGTGCTTCTTGGTCTGTAAGAGGCAGGCGAAATAACAGTGGGGATGCGCTGCGGGGGCCCAGAATTGGGAGATATGTCCCCGGCAGCGAGGATAAGCAGGGCGAGTGTGAGTAGATGTCTGTGGGATAGAGTAAAAGGGGATTTTGTAGGTATTGTGAGAAAGGTTGTAATGCTGAGAAGGAGGTGAAGAGAAGATGTCAGACGGGAAGATATGGAAACTATTGCCCAGTGTAGGTGTGTAAGGAGTTTGAGGAATAGGGAGGCAGTGATGATCATAGCATAGAGGTGCATATTGGGGGATGGTGTGAGTATAAAGCAGAATAACTTAGGGCGACATGTATGAACGGGCTTTACGCCTGTTTTTTGGCGTATACTGCGCCTCCCAGCCCGAATCCCGCTGTCGGACGCAGGGATGCATTGTTAGGCGCAGCGTTCGCCACTTTCAACTGCGCACCGCATGAAGGGGCGGGCAATGGGCGCGGTGTAGGCGTTCCGGGTTGGGACGCGGCACGCTCGAAAACTCCGAGGCATGTACGATCGCAAGATTTGGCAAAGCGAGGCGCATTGCAGCACTCGGCAGCTCCGACAGTCAGACCTAGTTTATTTTGGTCTAAATGCTCCGGCGGCGGCGAAGTGAAGCAAGTACGGAACATGCGAGGAAGCAGATAGAAATCGCGACAAATCTCGGCGCTCCTCTCGTTGCAGGGAGAAATGAATCCGAAAAAATCGCCTTTATAAAGGCGGAAAACAGTGTCAGAAAAGAGCTGAACTCAAAAATCAACAAAAAAAAAAAATCACTTTCAAAAATCTAGAACGGCGCATACCAAGAAATCGGATATTGGAAATTGCCGGGAAATACAGTAAATTCAAATTCTCATTGGTCGGCATAAACCGCCAATCAGAATAGGGCGACAGTGAACCTTTAAAACCTATGGAGAACGATTTTGACCAATCAGAACCCAACGGCGGGCAGTTCAAAAATAACAGTAAAAATGCGGGAAAAGAGTGATTGGTTGAGCTAGGGGGGCTTGGCTAGTTCGGCCAATCGATAGGAGCGACAAAGACCCATTATAAGCCTATGGAGAATTTTGAACCAATCAAATCCAAGGGGGACAGTTCAAATACAGTAAAAAGGCAGAAAAGAGCTGATTGGTTAATGCGGCGGGGGCTTGGCTATCCCAGCCAATCAGAGCGCGAGCTACTTCTCCCCATTGTATCTATGGAGAGATGGGTGCAATGAAATCTCGGCGCTCAGCCCGTCCCGGCATGGAGTATGAATAAAAAAATAATTTTATTAAGTGTAAAACATTATCAGTTTAAAGCGCTGAAACCATTTTTTAAAAATAAAGCACTTAAATCCCTAACAACGCTTTTGTCGCCGGGGGACCGGCCTAACATAAGGAATTGCAATAGAGAGAATTGCCGGGAAATACCATAATTTAAATTGTTGAAGCGCTTCTCATTGGTCGGCAGAAGCCACCCAAATCAAAAATAGGACGACAAAGACCCATTATATCCTAATGGAGAAGTTTTGACCAATCAGATTAGGAGCGACAGTGTCCCATTATAACCTATGGAGAAATATAGACCAATCAAAATCTGAAATGCAATCTGAAATAAAACTGTACATGGCCGAAATCAAATTATAACACTACAGAAGTGGTCCTGATGTGTATATAAAAAAGAATGAAAATATGGGGGTAACGAAAAAAAAATATTAATTCAATAAAATCATGTTTATTTCTTTATTTTTGTTATCCAAGGATCAATAGTATGGGTGTAACAAAAATAAAGAAATAAACATGATTTTATTATTATTTAAATTTTTTTTTCTTTTACCCCCATTTTTATTATTCATTTTATATACACCATCGGGTCAACTTCTGTAGTCTTATCTTTGATTTCGGCCATGTGCAGTTTTATTTCAGATTGCATTAGAATACCCATAGGAGCGTCGCTCGCTCTCCCATTGGTCCAAATAACGGCGCCTCTTTTAGCTTAGCCAATCCCAGAGCTCGCTCGGAATTTCTTTTCCCCCTAGAACTCTATGAAAAGTAGCTCGCGCTCTGATTGGCTAACTAAGCTGGCGAGCCCCCGCTAGCTCAAACAATCAGCTCGTATTTTGCCTTTTTTTTCTGTATTTTGAAAAATGTCGCCTTTGAATATGATTGGTCAAATTTTTCTCCATAGGTTATAATGGGTCCCTGTCGCTCCTATTCTGATTGGTCAATTCTCCTCCATAGGATATAATGGGTCACTGTCGCTCCTATTCTGATTGGCTGGTTTATGCCGACCAATCAGAAGAGCTTAAACAATTTGAATTACTGTATTTCCCGGCAATTCTCTCTATTGCAATTCCCTATGTGGCGCTGGTCTCGGCGACAAACGCGTTGTTCGGGGTTTTAACTGATTTATTTTTACAGAAGGTGTCAGCTCTTAATGTGATAATGTTTTACACTTAATCAAAATGATTGTTTTTATTAATACTTCATGCCGCACGGCGCTGAGCGCCGAGATTTCAGTGCGCCGGGTCTCTCCATAGACTACAATGGGAGAAGTAGCTCGCGCTCTGATTGGCTGGGATAGCCAAGCCCCGTTAGCTCAGCCAGTCAGCTCTTTTCTGTATTTTTACTGTATTTTGAACTGTCCCGCCTTGGATTTGATTGGTCAAAACTTCTCCATGGATATAAGAAATTCCTTTTGTCGCTCCTATTCTGATTGGTTCAATAGTTCTCCATAGGGTTTTTAAAAGGACACTGTCGCTCCATTCTGATTTGGGTGGTTTATGCCGACCAATGAGAAGAGCTTAAACAATTTGAATTACTGTATTTCCCCGGGAATTTTCTCTATTGCAATTCCTATGTAGTGCCCGGGCTCGGTGACAAAGAGTTGTTAGGGAGTTTATTAATGTATGTTTATAGAAGGTTTCAGCTCTTTTTCAGACAATATTTTACACTTAATAGAAATGATTTTTTTATTCATACTTCATGCCGCACGTTGCTGAGAGCCGAGATTGCATGGCGCCGATCTCTCCATAGACTACCCAATGGGAGAAGTAGCTCGTGCTCTGATTTGGGTGGGATAGCCAAGCCCCGCATAACCTCAACCAATCAGCTTATTCTGCTTTTTTTCTGTATTTTGAACTGTCCCGCCTTTGATTTGATTGGGCAATAGTTCTCCATAGGTTTTAATGGGTCTTTGTCGCTCCTATTTGATTGGCTGAGCTAGCCAAGCCCCCCCTAGCTCAACCAATCAGCTCTATTCTGCATTTTTTTCTGTATTTTGAACTGTCCCGCCTTTGATTCTGATTGGTCAATAGTTCTCCATAGGTTTTTAATGTTCAATGTCGCTCCTATTCTGATTGGCCGGTTTATGCCTACCAATGAGAATAGCTTTCAGAATTTGAATTACTGTATTTCCCGCTAATTTCCTATATCCTAATTCTTGAATTAGGATATTGGAAAGTGATTTTGTTTTATGTATTTTTTATTTTTAAGGTTTCAGCTCTTTTTCTGAGAATGTTTAACGCCTTTATAAAGGCGATTTTTGATTCATACTCCGCACCGACATGTGGAATGATTTCTCGCTGTTCTCCAGCCTGTCTCGCGTCGGAACATATTTTCGGCGCAGTCCCGCACTGCGCCATGTTCCCGCACTGTGCCCCACACACTGGCGAGGCGCAGGGAACTTTTCCCCACATGTACGAGTGCACCTCCTCGGACGGCGAATCTTCGGCGCAGCGCCGCACTGCGCCTCTGTCCCCGCACTGCACCTAACACACTGGCGAGGCACGGCGGACTTTTCCCCGCATGGATGACCGCACTACCTCCGGCAGCGAATCTCAGGCGCAGCGCCGCACTGCGCCTAACACACTGGCGAGGCGCGGCGGACTTTACATAGGATGTATGAGCGCGCCCCGGCCCCGACATCAGGCGCAGATTTCGCCGAAAAACTAGCGGAAAAGCGTGCCCTGACCCGGCGAGCTTCATACATGTCGCCCTTAGTGTTTACTTTAAGGTCATTCATGGTTCACTTCTGGTTTCAATTCTGGTATTAATTCTGATGTCACACTTTATGGAATTAAACGAATAACCAGGTCACTGAATGACCTAGGGTGCTTGCACACGGTGCGTTTTTTGATGCGTTTTTTTTTTTAGTGCAGGAAGGCACAGCAATTAATGCTGTACATTGCTGCACAGGAAACGCATCTAAAAAAAACTCACCAAAAACTCACCGTGTGAAAGCACCCCTAGTGTGCAGGCTTAAAGGGGTTTTGCCAAGACATGATTTATGTATCTGACAGGCCCCCTCTGTCCTCTTGGCTTGAGAAAAGGGGCGTTCAAGCGCCGGCAAGCCACTCCTCTATAACATCATCGCTCTGCCTCCCATTCAATCAGCCTCGGCAGCGTGAGGAGCTCTGCAGTCTAGCCAAGTACTAATGATAAGTGATTGGCTAGACCGCAGAGAATAAATCCTTGCTGCGGGGAGAAACACAGAGCGCAGAGAGACTAGGAGCAGAGGACATGGGGCGCAGAGCAGAAAGAGCTTGGGGAGCAGTGGAGACGCAGCGCATATTGGATGCAGCCAGGGAGCAGTGAATACACAAGGCGCAGAACGGCGAGAGACCAGGAGCAGAGGGGACAGAGCGCGGAACGGAGAGAGAACGGGAGCAGAGGGGACATGGGGTGCACAGCAGAGTGAGACCGGGTGCAGAGAGAACACAGAGAGCAGAGGTACACGGGCCGCACAGCGGAGAGCCGGGAGCAGAGGGGAGACCGGGAGCAGAGAGAACACAGAGAGCAGAGCGGAGAGAGACTTGGAGCAGAGGGGACACAGAGCGCCGAACGGAGAGAGAACGGGAGCAGAGTGGAGAGGGACAAGGAGCAGAGAGAGCACAGAGAGCAGAGCAGAGAGAGACCGGGAGCAGAGGGGACACGCAGCGCACAGCGGAGAGACCGGGAGCAGAGGGGACACAGAGCGGAGAAATTCAGTTTGCAGAGGGGACTTGAGGCACAGAGAGGAAACATCCGGGGAGCAGAAGATACATGGAGAGGAACATTAGTGCAGAATGTGATGGCCGGCAGAAAAAGAGTATGCATGTGCGGCACTGCGCATTTCCGAGCCTGGCCATCACAGAGAGAAGATTAAACTGCGCAAGTGCGGCCAGGCACAATGAAGAATGTGCCAGTTGGAACCCCCTGACAACGAGCAGTAAACAGAGGATTTAGAAAGGAGACAGCAGCTCTTATATGGTACATATTTTTTAATTAAGTATATTTTAGAAATTGCTTAAATACTCCTTTTGGATGTTCCCACGTCAATCTTATATCGTGGCAAAACCCCTTTAAATACTAAACTAGCCTCCAACAGATACCAGGTGTGAAACCAGGAGTGGGGGGAGGATGTTACTGAGCAGACGGTGATTTGCAAGTGGGAAAAGGTAAGCAAGAGGCCTCTTTTCACAGTAAAGGAGAAAAA
>JAODAL010039622.1:0-37812 GCA_025379985.1 Phyllomedusa bahiana
GGTGTTAATGGCGATTAGCCGCTAACATCCGGCGGCTGTGCAGTGGGGTCGCGGAGCGATCACCCTGCAATGCCCATTAGGGACCCTGGGACGTACTCATACAAGGCGTTAAGATTTACTGCGGCCCTTAGAAGCGGTACAATATGACCATGTAGCCCTTGGATCAGAAAAGGTTGTGCCCCCCTGATATAGACATTGCAACAGGGTGTGTTTAATTTATTACAGATAAGATAAAATAGGAGTTGATTGCACAGATTACTAGAGCCTCCAGAAGATCATGTCACACAGCCCCGAGATCCATACAGAATCTTAACTGTGTATATAGTGTATACGGTTGCTATCCACAGTAGGCCTCCAGCACTCCTTTAGAGCTGTCATCAACTTGTCCACCCTGTAATGATAATGAGATGGATCTACTTATTCTTTCACTTATTATTCAGCATACCTGGAGTCAGCCGGAAGAAACAGGAAGCATCCATGTGAGCCTTCACTTCCACTTCAAACAGGACCCATTATCTTGTTTTTGTAAGCACCTATACTACAATTGTTTTTTCCTATATCTTAACCACCCAATGACCAGACCCCAGCTCCTGACCGGGCAAAGTTCTTTAGCACATGTAGGTTTGAACGCTGTAATGTTTTCTCACTTTATTGGTTAATCAAATAATTTTTATAATGAAATCTCTGTTATACATAAAGGCTTTATTTTTATGTGACATTTACATTCATTTTTTTTAAGATAAAGGTAAGTGGCACAAATATAAAAAAATTTTTTTTGCTTTTTTATACTTTTTAAATCAAAATGTGGCATTAAAATATGTTTTGTAAATGTGTCACTTTTTAATTATGGATATATAATGCAAGGTGATACATAATATTAGGGTCATTGGGGTAGAGCTAATCGTTTTAGTTCAGGCTGCCCATAAGGTCCAAAAAAAGACCTGAGGGTTATGGAAGTGGGGGAGACATTTTTAAATAACTGGGGCTGATATATTAGCCTCAGGTACCAGCAGAAAACAGCCACCAGTACTGACTGCACAGCTAATGGGTGCCTATTAAGACCCAGCAGCTCTTGCACTTATTGGCAATCATGTTTTCATAGCTCACTGAGCACCTTGTATACAGCAATGAGGAAGGCAGGGACGATAATAAACTAACACTGACAGTTGGCTCTCCACTCCAGCAGCCTCAAACTAATACATTTATTTTATCTTCTATAGCGTTTAAGACTCACACTCGTCCAGCTGCCATTTTGGACAGTCTCAGGGGTTTTTTAAGCTCGCAGACCGCTGTCCTTTGTGAGACGGTTATGGCACACCGACACTAGGCACTCCGAAACCAGTATTCTTTTAACACTGGCCTCAGCCAGCTTTATTGAGGCACAGAAAGATACAACAAACAAAACAAACCCTCAGCCGTCTGGTCACTACCTAAACATTGTGGTCTAGAGCTCTCGTCCAGACCTACAAAACGCTTTCTTACTTTACCCAGTCTCCCACTGGGTTCCTGCTTCTCCCAAGTCTCTGCAGCTCCACTGCCAGCTAGCAGACCATGCCCCCTGGTCTTCCTGTAGGACCAGGCTTTTATAGGCCTGGTAAAACCTGGAACGTGGGATTGGCCACCCATCCAACTGCAGCCGTGCCGGGAAAAGCCAGCCCATAATGACTAGGCATCAGCGATACTAGATACAGGTAGCACAATCTCAGTGTTGTTGACCGACAACAACTGGCTTCCCCCACTGAGACCTTGGCGATTCGTCCCTGGCCAGTGACCTGCAGTACGCCACCTAGTAGAGAACCATGTGACCGCCTACAGTCGCTGTGCCCCCCCCCCCCCTTCTTTTCATAAAGACCGTAGGACTTTTTCACCCTGCACAACCATTCCTCCCGGGTCAAAGCTCCTTGGGTAGAGCCAACTCAATGACACAGATCCCCTTCTCCTGCTCTGATTGGGAGACATAGCTCTGGGTTAGGTCAGGTCTACACGGCATTGGACAAAAAACTCACTGAAAACCAAATCCTAAAATTGAGTTTTTTGTTCAGTGTATGTCAAAAACAGCTAAAAAAACCAATCTTTTTTGGTGCTTTTTTTGTTGAAGAAATGCACAGCATTATAATTGCTATGGATTTCTGCAAAAAATGTCCGGCGCTTTATATAGACTCCAATAGTAAATTTTCTGCTCTGTCGTTTTTTGCAACATGTTTCAAAAAATGACCAGCAGCAAAAACGAGCAGAAAAAAAACATTCTGTGGAGACTACAAAACGTTTTTGCTATTAGGCTATGTTCACACGGTAGTAATTGCGGGATGTATTTCGCCCCACAATCATGCCGTGTGTATGGGGGCGGGGCCGGCCCGCCGCCCCCCATAGACATTCATTTTTCCCGGTGCGTATACGCCGTGAATAATTGACATGTCACTTCTCTCCCTGCGAGATACGTCCCATTTTAAGCCGTGTGAACATACCCTTAAAGTCTATGGGACCTCTTTTCAGTCGTTTTTTTTCAGCAGTTTTAGAAAACGAAAAACGCTGAAAAAAATGACTGAAAATGTGTGCAGTGGAGACATAGCCTTATAAGCACAGTGATTACGTGACCTGAGGTAACTAGGTTTTCCAGAGGCAACACCCACTGCTCTCAGGACTCTTCTTTTAGCCTGGTAGCATGTCTGCACCCACCACCCCAGATTTTTGCTTTCTTAGAAGAATACTTATGTGTGCATAGTTAGTGGGCAACTATTAAAGGGGTTTTGCAACGATGTAATGTTGACGTGGGATCCTCCAAAATGGGTATTTAATCACTTTTCTAAATATATGTGATTACAAAAAGTGAAGCCTCTGAGAGCTACAGCATTTCTCAATCCCCCTTAGTTACCTGAAAGCTTGCATTAGACACTAGGAGCTGACAGGCTGCGCTTGCCTGAAACACTTCTTATCTGATGACAGGGGAAATGAATGAGCATTCAAGGGACTGGGGAGAGTGCAATATATGCGCCTGTGTCTTGCTGTATAGAGAATCAACTGTTGTAATTTTATTCTTTGAGTTAAGTTTTGAGACGCTCCCTTATTCCTCACTCCTTGCTCACCCCCTCCCTCTCACCGATGCAGCGTTCATGACTGAGCGTAATTTATTTATATTCTACTGTGTGCTGATAAGGAGGTAAGTAACTCACGTCCTGGCAAATCCCCTTTAAGGTATGTTCACACAGCATCTTTCAGGACATATTTCGTGGTGTAATTGTGTTGCAATGCGCCCAAAAATACGTCCTGTGAATTACGGCAATCATAGCGCTCATAGAGAGTTATGATTACCTGCCCTCTTCCCCTCCGCGTATTGAACACCGGCAGAAAGAAGTGACATCCGGTAGGGATAATGAAAGTGAATGGTACTGGCCAGGGGACACAGGAGAGTCAGAGTTTGACAAAGTGGCAGCGAGGAGACTCGTCCCTATCACCTAATATAATACGATCAGCCCTGGAAATTTATTTGAAAGTAGCCCACACTTCACTCCTGTTAAGGGGTGGAGGATGGGAGTATTCCCCACTGATAACTGTTTTAAATGTGGATCTCCAGGTGCTGACCTTTACCATTCCCTTTGGGATTGCCCCACAATTTGTGATTTCTGAGATGGAATAACGGACTATGCAAAAAAACTTTTGGTGAGCTCATGTTCCTGCCATGCAGCATAGGCACTCTTTGAGTATCTGGATAGGGGAAACCAGGACATTACTAGGAGAGAGATACACATGTTGCATGAGGTGGCTGCGGCTGCAAGAAAATCAATTTTACAGGTCTGGCTTCAACCCACAGGCCCGACATGAACGTTATTCACCAAAAAACTCAAGCATGGATTGGGTAGATGAAGCTCAATATAAAAAAAGAGACTGAAAAAAGTCATTTTATCAGTGAAATATATTGATACCTTATCAGCGGATATAAAACGTAAATTACTCGAATGTTTTGGAACTACTACATAGTATCTTGAAAGGCAATTGACGAGGGAAGACCCAATCATTGTATAGGGTAGCAATACTGGTCTGTGGGTTATACTAGGAACTGTTTTTGATGTTATGGTGACCCTTAGCCTGCTTATAACATAGCCATTTCCCAACGCATTACCACAATGCATTAGGCTTTCATTATCACAGTAGCTACTTGCCATATCATATTGTCTATGGCATATGGGATTATCCTGGAGGCCTTTTGTCTCTTATCTCCCAAGTATGTAGGTTTGTTAATATCGGGACACTTCTCAGCATGCTCGTGCATGAGCTCATTGTGCGCTTCTTGTTTTTTAACAACAGAGGAGAAACTGTTGTGAGAAAATATCAGACATAAGGAAACAAGAAGAGGGCAGCGGGAGTGGGGAGACTTGCGACACTGGAGTATTTCAGCAGGTCACCACATTCCCATACCAGCACAGGTTTGGAGATAGGCACTGAACAGAGATATAGATACTGGTCTCAATATCCTAGACCTGTCCATTCGGTTTATAATCCACTTTAATATAAAGAGGTTGTTCTTTTTTTGTTGTTTTCTATTGGAAATGGAAAATGGAAAGTGTAATTGCAATGTTGCTCATAATATTGACTTGATGTGGGGTGTGGCCTGGACCTGCATGGCAGCAGCAGCTTGAGCTGAGAGCTCCAGGGAGAATATCCTAACTCAACACAACTAAACCCTTCTATCGCCCCAGATCCGGATTTAATCTGTGGTGGAACATATAGTGTTCTCCTTCTACTATTAGGAAAGACTTGTTGCTTTTGTTAACACTGAGGAAAAAGCAAATTATCTTCCAGCTTCAGATGGATAGAAGAAACAGAGACTGCAGACATCTTCTGTGACCCTAGTGATCTCCTGCAAAAGCCTGAACCCTGCACCAGCAGCCAGATTATACTGGGATTTACCTTCCTCGGTTCCTGAATCATCTCTGCTGCAGCATAGTGTCTGGTGAGTCCCTGTAACACCCACTGATTTCACATTGAATGCAGCCCATGTGAAGAGAAGACTTGTGCTTCCTGATCCTGACACCATTTTAGCCTCAGTGCTCTGCAACAGATAACTAACTACCTGTCTCTGCTCAGGCCACAAGATCTTTTATCAGAGTGGGTAGTTTTACAGCTCTGGCAGCATAACTCTCTCCCCCACAACCTCTGGGGAGTATTATAAGCACAGCTTTCAGAGAACACACCAGGAAGACACAGGAGTAACACCCAGCTAAAGTCTGCAAGCCTCCATTACAGACACATAACAAAGCTGCATTAGAGAGCTTCTTCTGTGACAAAACAGGGAGTCCCCTTCTCTAATTATGTAAACCTGGCTCCTTAAATCCTACTAGAAAACTGCCTATTATCCTGGTGAATACTCTTTGTAATCTTAAACACCTGATGCCTGGACATTTTCAACATAAATAAGACACAAATTAAACAGACTCTGCACCCTTCTCATTATTACTGTTACTACTGTGTGCAGCTCTGCAGAAGGCAGTCTCTCCCACCTTTATGACTTGAAAACTCAAGGATAAATTACTCAGAACTTTTTGTATAACTAACTCTTCCTCAACACTGAAGTTCTGCTGGAGACTAAGTACTTCATTTCTCCTGCGCATATCCTCTCTGCACTACTCCTACACAGGAGACTATACCACAAAATCTCCATCTTTGAAGCTCTAAATCAGTGCACAAAAAAATAAAGCAAAAAAAAAACAAACCACAAACTTGTTTTTCTACATCTCTCTCCCACATCATGGGGGGCACCTCGAAGAAAACAAACAAACAGAAGCCTCCCAAGCTCACAGAATTCTTCCAAAAAACCCTCTCTCAATCTCAGGAGCGGAAAAAATGTGTACCGTTCCCCAATTTATCTCCATCTTCTTCGCATCCAGAGTCTGTAGATATGGAAAGCCAAGACCCACTGGATTCAACTCATCTTACTGAACAGTCACTAAAGAGAATATTCACCTCTGTCAGAGAAACACTGCAAGCGACTTTAAACAGATGATGGGAGATTTCCGCTCTGATATCCAGAACCTGGTTGCCAGAACAGACCATGTTGAAAGAAAAATGGCTGAACTTACTACATCCCACAATCTCCTTATTGACACAAACTCAGCCCTTGAAGAAGAAGTCTTTAGGTTATCTGCCAAAGTGTTAGATCTTGAAGACCGCTCAAGACGTAACAACATTCGCCTCAGAGGAATTCCAGAATCTGTTAAGATAGAAACACTTCCTCAGTTTCTTGCAGACCTGATGTCTATTGTCCTCCCTGGGGCATCAGAATTAGAGCTCACAGTAGACCGGATTCATCGCCTCCCCAAACCTAAAAATATTGCTGCCTCCCTTCCCAGAGATGTGATAGCAAAACTACACTTTTTTCGCACCAAAGATAATTTCCTCAAGGCCATAAGGAAGAAGGTGGAACTCCCAGATAGATTCAGAAATATCTCAATTTATCCTGACCTTTCAGCAGGGACTATGCTCCAAAGAAAAGAATTTGCCCCATTCACGAAAATTCTCAGAGACCATGAGATTCCTTACCATTGGGGATTTCCTGTAAAGATTATAGTCTTTCGGGATAATGTTACCTCCGTTTGCTTCACTCCCTCAATGCTGAAAGATCTTCTGCAATCTTGGGACTTACTCACAACTCCATCCAATACTCCTCCAAGAATAAGAAGAGATAGACCAGAAATAATTACCCCTATTTGGTCGGAAAAACAACGTAAACCAGATCCTGGTCCACTGACTGAACCAGGATTTGGGGTGATGATGCCATTGATATTCTCCCTGGCTCAACGTTATATATCCTTTTTATATTTTGCTCTATATTTTGCTTTCTTTGCGGTTTCTGTGACCATGCGGCCTCCTGCCGACGGACTATTTTTCCCCGCTTGGAAATTCTTCCCAGTTTTTGGGAACTCTGTTTTGTTTTTTCTTATTTTTCATGATATGTTATGTACTTACGTCTTGCCTTCACAGGTTCTACGGTTATTCAGTTTTTTTGCCATGTATGCTATGATGTGTTTCTTACCTTCTATAGTTTCTCTCTCTCCAGTGAGTTGTGACCTTGCACATTTCTCGGCTTTACCACTCTTACCCAACCGGCATCATGGGGATTAAAATTATCTCTTTAAATGTTAACGGACTTAATTCGCCCTTCAAAAGGTCAACCCTCTGGAGAGACATTCTGAAATCCAAGGCAGATATTGTATGTCTCCAAGAGACACACCTGAGGGATCTAGATGCCCATAGGCTGCGACATAAGAAATTCCCGGTACACTATCTTACCTCCTTTTCACAAAAAAAGGCAGGAGTGGCAGTCTTTATTAAAGAAACTGTTACCTTTTCTCCTAAGCAAGTGATTATTGATGAGAACGGTAGATACATTATTTTGCACTGCTTACTAGATGGGGTTGAGTACACCATTGCCACGCTCTATGCGCCCAATAAGCGACAGCTACGATTTATTACTAGGGTAATTGATAAAGCAAAGTCCCTGCACGGGGGCAACCTCATTATGTGCGGGGACTTTAATATGGTTATTGATAAGGACATAGACAAGTCCCACAACTCTCCCTCCATAACACAGGACTTGAAGTCTTTATTGAACACGGAAAACTTACATGATCCATGGCGGTACTCGCATCCTGAGGAAAAAGACTTCTCATTTTATTCGGCCCCTAATAAATCCTACTCACGAATAGACTTTTTTCTTGTTAATAGACAAGCCCTATCCATCGTCTTTTCCACTGACATAGGCATTAGAACCTGGTCGGACCATGCCCCTGTCTCCCTCACGCTAGTAGACCAATTCCCCTCCCCATCTTACTCACCTTGGAGACTGAACACCTATCTGCTGAAATCGGCTCCAATTGTTGATGACATTCGAGATTCCTTAAAGGAATATTTTGACTTGAACTGCACTTCTGTATCACTGCCTTCCACTCTCTGGTGCGCCCACAAGGCGTTCATCAGAGGTATTTTCCTTAAAATTGCATCTAGAGAAAAACGCAAAAGGGAGAGAAATCTAAATGAACTGTTAGAAAAAATCCGCGAAGCTGATGGCCTTGCTAAGAAATCCCCTTCTCCATTAAACATTGAGAACTTGCGTTCTTTAAGACATCAATTGCAAGTACTTAGTCTCCACAAATATGAAGCCTCTCTTGCCAGACTCAGGTGGAATTTTTATATGCAGGGGGATCGCCCGGGGAAATTGCTAGCCCGAAGGGTTAAACAGCTCCAGGCCAAATCTAAAATCTCTTCACTCATGGTAAATAGCCAGAAGATAGTGCACCCACAGGATATTGTGAACTCTTTTGCTCGATATTACCAAGCGTTATACAATCTTAAAGATGACCCCTCTCTTCCGCCTGTTGATACCCCGTGTATCCAATCTTTTTTAAGTAATTTGCCCCTACCTAAAGTTTCAGAAGCTCAGCTAGCCTCTCTCAACTCCCCTATTCTTTACAGGAACTCCAACTTGCTATTAATCAGTCCAAATTAAACAAATCCCCAGGCCCAGATGGGTTGAATAATGAATACTATAAGCTCTTTCAAACGCCCCTTAATGAACATCTTCTAGATACTTTTAATTCTTTCAACTAATGAAAATCCCCTCCCTGCAGAGATGTTAGCGGCTACAATTGTGACTATTCCTAAACCTGGCAAACCACATGACATAATGTCAAATTATAGACCGATTTCCTTGCTTAATTCGGACATTAAACTTTTTGCAAAAATTATTGCCAATAGGGTGAATGTAGTTCTCCCATCCCTTATCAGTTCGGACCAAGTAGGTTTCGTTCAGGGACGCCAGACGAGAGATGGGATCCGACGAGTTCTTAATGTCTTGCAGTTTCTAAATAAAGATAGAACTCCAGCGGTCCTGCTTTCTCTCGATGGAGAAAAGGCATTTGATCGCATTAGTTGGGCATACTTAAGGGAGGTCCTCCTTAAATTTGGATTATCTGGTCCAATCTTTACGGCAATTACCTCATTATATACCTCGCCTTCTGCCACCGTCTACTCCTCTGGCTTTTTGTCGCAGTCCTTTAATATCTCTAATGGTACTAGGCAGGGATGTCCGCTTTCACCATTGATTTTCGATTTATGCATTGAGCCCTTGGCAGAGATGATAAGGTTATCTCCCTTAATTGCAGGTGTTGATATTGCCCAGGTTAGCCATAAAGCAAGTTTGTATGCAGATGACATTCTTATTATGTGCCAAAAACCGGACATTTCAGTTCCGGCTCTACTAGATATACTCCAGTTGTATGCTGAGGTGTCGCTGTATAAACTAAATATTACTAAATCAACCATTTTGCCCATACATTGCCCCTCCCGGATTCGATCCAAACTGCTCCATTTTAATTTTACATGGTCGGACTCATATATTGTGTATCTAGGAGTTAAAATTTTCCCAGACCTTTCCAAAATCATTGAACAGAATTGGGTGGTGTTGTACTCATCACTATCTGCTGAGGTGATTAGATTCAGGAGTTTTTCCCTGTTATGGATAGCTAGAATCAACCTTACTAAGATGCTTCTTCTACCTAAGTTTTTATACCTAGCACGAGCTCTTCCTTTTATCATTCCTACGGCACTGTTGCAGAAACTCCAAACCCTGATTTTAAAGTTCATTTGGGGGTCTAAAAAACCTCGCTTTCGGAAACAGTATCTTTATCTCCCAAAAAAGCAAGGAGGGATGGCTGTCCCTAATCTATGGGCATATAACATTTCCTCTATTCTGGAACCAGCCTTTCTCCATTGGAATGTCCCTCATTTACACCGTTGGACACATATTGAAAATGCGTTGTTATCCTCGGGCTCTGTTAAGGACCACCTTATGGCAACTTTATTAGGATTTCCTCAACTCCCCTCTTCGCACTACGCCCTGGCTACCACCCAACATTTGCTTGCTGTGTGGCAGAAACATATAGCGGGTAAACATAAAATACATATTAGTAGGAAATACTCCCCACTGTCTCTGTTATATGGAGCTATTCCAGACATCCGTTTAGAGCCTTGGATTTCCAGAGGAGTTTGGGTGCTTGGGACCTATTTTCTGAAGGGGTTTTTAGGACATTTGAGGATCTTGCTTCCCAGTTCTCTTTACCTAACTCACAGTTCTATGTTTATCTGCAAATTAGGCATGCAGGTTCCTCCTTATCTAGCTTTTCGTCTACATTGCCCAGATCCCCCTTCCATTACTTTCTATTGGATAACCATCGCCATGTGAAGGGCCTTTCGGCTGCCTATGCTAACGTTAACGGATGCAGACGGAATGTTAAACTAGACTACATGCTCAAATGGGAAGTGGAGATGTCTAATCCTTCTCGGTAGAGGAATGGGGAAGGCATCAATCTCAACCTCTAAGCACTCAAAGTGCGTTAATCACTTGGACCCTTTCAAGGAAGAGTCACCTTAGGTGGTATCTTACTCCAGTTCGAACTGCCCATATCTTCCAGGATCTTCTAAGATGTGCTGGAGGAACTGGTGTATGGCTGGTTCTTTGTCACATATGTGGTGGTCATGCCCAGTGATACAACTTTATGGATCAGGTAGAGGTTTGATTCAGCAATTATATTGTTCCACAATTCATTCTCACACAAGAACTTGCATTATTAGACATTGTATGGATGAAATTCCTTATTCTTATCAAATGGTGATTCAACATATTTTAATTGCTACCAGACTCACCATTGCTATTTCTTGGCAGTCCTCCCTCACCCCAAACTTCATAGGGTTGTCAATAGGGTTAATATACAATTTCACAGTGAATTGAATCTCATAACTCCCCCCCCACTTAGTGTCGAAACAGAGACAAAAGTGGGAGATTTGGATGAGCTCGACTTTTGCTAATTAATGCTCTATGATTAATTTCTTACCTGTGTACTTTTATTTAGAATTTACTTGCATTCCTTATATAAAAAGAGAAACTGTGGTTTTAAAGATGTAGACTATCTGCTTTGTTATCATGCATGATGTCTTGCATTTCCTAGTACTACATGGCTTATTATTGTTTTACCTGTTTTTGTTTGGATTATATTCTGGACTATGTCCTGTTTTTCTTCCTCTGTAAACAAAATTTTCTTCAATAAAAAATTTAATGATTAAAAAAAAAAAATATTGACTTGATGTACTGACATGTAAACAAAAATGGTTTTAGTGCTGTACAACTTTATTTTGTCATATTGTAAACATGACAGTGGAAATTGTAATAAAAACAAGTGTAAAAAAATAAAGAAAAAAGAAGTACATAACAGTATAAACCATGGTACCAAGATAGTAAGGTGTTGATAGCTTTGGACTGTGGACATTTACTCTACTGCTACTATACAACGTACCCTTTTCTGGGGCACCACATACATAGGTATATAGGCCCCCTGATAGATCGGTAAATATATAGTCCCCATTGAAGGGGTTCTACCATGAATGGAAAAGATGGCCGAAACCCACAGCGCAGACTGTAGAGCTGCCCGCGCTTGCGCAGTTACTCTCCAGTCTGTTCTAAGGGAGTTCTGAGTACAGCCAAGCGGTATGTTCGACTCTGCTAGGAACTCCCATAGAACAGTGTTGCGAACGCGCCGCAGCCCACCACTCGGGCTGCGGGCGCCGTCACAGTCCTACCTGTGCCCCCGCTATCAGGACGAGTGCCGCCGCTGCCCGGGTGTCGGGCGATGGGCACACTCGTCCCCCAGCGTGCCGGTACTCACCCAGCCACGCTCCAGTGTCTCAGCAGCCTCCTACTCTAGGGCGCGCACGCCGGCTCTGTGAGATTTAAAGGGCCAGCGCACCGGTAATTGGCTAATTGCCGGGCGCTGCCTCTATATTACCTGGGCACTTCCGCCCACTCCCTGACAGATCTTTAGTGCCTTTGCCTGTTGAGAAAGCGTTCCCTGTCGTCTTGTTCTGATCTTCCGTGTACCATACCGTTTGCCTCCGTCTCCTGACCACGAATGTCTGCCACCTGCCCAGTCCTTCCTGCCTGTCCACGACCACGAACCATAGCCGCCTGCCCTTGACCTTTCTGCCTGTCCCCGACTACGAGCCTGCCTTACAATTTTGTACCACGCTATACTTCGGCTGCCATCGCAAGCAAGTCGCGTCAGGGGTAGCAACCTGGTATACTCCCGCCGCAGCAAGTCCAACCCGCTTTGCGGCGGACTCTGGTGAAAACTGGGTACTACTTAGACTCCGCTCCCAGGCGTGGCTTACACCATCGCTTGCGGTGGTCCAGTGGATCCACTTCTACGTCCGGGACCGTTACAGTAAGATCCGGCCATGGATCCCGCCAAGGTATCATTGCCCAGTGTGGCGGACCTCTCTCGCGTGGTTGCCTGACAGTCTCAGCAACTGGCCCAGCAGGCGCAACAGCTGGATCAATTGACCACCATGATGCAGCAGCTCGTCTCCACCCAGCAGCAGTCTCCACCTCCTCGCGTTGCCGCTCCCGCTCTGGCGACGCCACTGACTCCGTTGGGACCCAAGCTCCATTTGTCACTGCCTGCCAAACTTGACGGCGACCCCAAGCTCTGCAGGGGATTCCCCACCCAGTGCCATGCACATCGAGTTAAGGGGGACCAATTCCTGTCAGAACGATTTCCCAAAGGGGCGTTTGTGGTCATGCTTGTTGTCCGGGAAGGCCCTGGCTTGGGCTACACCTCTCTGGACAGAAGCGATCCGGTGACTGCAGACTGCATGCCTTCCTCTCAGAATTCCGCAGTGTCTTCGAGAAAGCCAGAACGGGAACTTCTGCGGAGACGGCACTCTTGAACCTGCGCCAGGCCGAATCCTCGGTCGGAGATTAGGGCGGTACAGTTTCGCACCCTTTGGCATCAAAAAGCTGTCCTGGAATGACGCCGCCCTGTGCGCCACCTTTAAGAAAGGCCTTTCCAGCAGGGTTAAGGATGCCCTTGCAGCAAGAGATTTGCCGTCCTCCTTAAGCGAATTAATCCACCTGGCCACCCGCATAGACGTGCGCTTCACAGAGAAGTAAGAAGAGCTCCGTCAAGATCGTGAACTGGCGTGACTCCGCCGTCTGCCACGCCTGGTTCCGGTGTTCCAGAGTCCTCCACTGCCGCCTCCTTTACCGTCTCGGGAAGAGCCCATGCAGGTGGATCAGGCTCACATTTCTGAACAGGAGTTATCTCGTCGGCGTGCAGAAAAGCTGTGCCTGTACTGCGCCAGTCCGGATTTATTTTCAGAGAGCTGTCCGCTTCGCCCCAACAAACCGGGAAACACCCGCACCTAGGCCATGTTGGGGAGGGATTTCCCTAGGTGGGGAACTCATCCTCTCCGCGCCTGACTATGCCGGTGGAGATCAGGAACTGATTTGGGAACTTGTATTCCAGGCTCCTGCTTTCCTGGAAACTCCGGTTCCGCCGGGGAATTTTATCCACGCCGCCCTTGTGTCCCGGTATCAGCTTCCAGTGGTTAGACTGGAGAAGCCGTTGGTGATATCCTCGGTCACAGGGGAGCTCCTTGGAGACGCCATTCGGTACAGGACGAAGCTCTGGTGAAAACCGTGGGCGTCCTGCACAAGGATAAGATCTCCCTCTATGTGCTGTCTCGATCTTCCTCAGCAATCCTGTTGGGGCTTCCGTGGCTGCAGCGCCATGCCCCTACGTTTAAATTTGGGAAAGGGACAGACGAGGTCATGCACTGGGGTCCTGACTGCAGAACCTCTGCCTGGTGGCACCACGCCTGTTGCACTCCGCTTCTTCCCAACCGTTCTCCAGGTCTCTGCCAGGTCTGCCCATGGAATACCGGGATTATGTGGACGTCTTCTCTGAGAAGCAGGCCGAGACCCATCCGCCTCATCCCCCCTTTACGACTGCCCGATTGACTTACTGCCAGGAACCAGTCCACCAGGGGCAGGGTCTACCCGCTGTCGGTGCCAGAGCCCAGGCCATGCCCAACCTACATTCGGGAAAACCTTCAGAAGGGCTTCATACGCAAATCCTCCTCTACGGAGGGGGCTGGATTTTTCTTTGTGCAGAAGAAAGATGGCTCCCTGCGGCCTTGTATCGACTATCATGGACTTAATAAAATCACTGTGAAAAACCGCTATCCCTTGCCATTGATCACAGAACTGTTTGACCGGCTTCGTGAAGCAAAGATTTTCTCCAAATTTGACCTGGCGAGGGAAACCCACAACCTTTATCCGCATCGAGAGGGGGATTTAGTAAAAAAACCCCCCGGGATGGTCACTTTGAGTACCTCGTCATGCCCCTTCGGTCTGGGGCAAATGCGCCAGCAGTCCCTTTCCAGAATTTGTAAATGATATATTCCGGGATCTCCTCTATACTTGTGTCGTGGTCTACCTAGACGACATTTTGGTGTTTTCTGCTGATTTGGAGACTCATTGCTCCCATGTCCGCCCAGTGTTGGAGAGGCTACATGCTAACCACCTTTATGCCAAATTAGAGAAATGTCTCTTCCACCTGACCAGCCTCCCGTTCCTTGGTTACGTCATCTCGGACCGTGGGTTACAGATGGATCCTGCCAAGTTGTCGGCCGTTTTGCGTGGCTAGCCGGTGGGCCTACGGGGCCATTCAACGCTTCCGGGCTTCCTTATTACTATCGAATTTATTCGGGACCAACCCAAAGGGCAGTGGCCGCCGAGGCTGAAAGGGGCATTGTTCGCTTTGCAGTTTCGCCTCCGCCCCCGTCCGCCTTTACCGGTCCGAGAAGCCATTCTTTCGGGAGGGGGATGTCCCCTGGGGGGGCAGTGAAAATTTTTAGCAGAAGGGAAAGGGGCAAAGATGGTCACCTGTTCCCTTTTTCTCCAGACTTTCCCCCAACAGAAAAAAATTACACATGGGGGTGGGAGTTTTGGTTAAAGTGGCCCTTGTGAAAGGGTTATCTTCTGGGGGGACACAGTATCCCTAACCTTTTACTCCGACCAAAAAATTTCTTCAGTACCTCCAAATTTTTTCCAACGCCTCAACATCAACCAGGGGGCCCCTCTTTTCCCGCGTTTTTCGATTTCCCAAAATACATTTTCGATCGGCAAGAAAATGGGCCAAATGCGCTCCCCCGGCCCCGATGTGTTGGGGGAGGAGGGCGTGCCCCGCATATAACCCCCCTGTACGCCTTCTCTGAGCCCTGGGATCTTGAAAGGGGGGCCCCGGGGAAGCCCTACATCCGCCCCTGCCTCCCAGGAAAAATTTTAAAAGGGAAAACATGTTTTCTGTCCCCCGGGCCCCCGGGCACGCAAAATTTTCCCTCCTAATCCCCTTTTTTTTTACTGGTGGGGGGACGTGCAAGGGACGTCAAGGAATTCGTGAAGTCCTGCGTTACTTGTGCCCGAAACAAGCCCCCTCACCAAAAACCCAGGGTTTGCCCCAACCTTGCCACCCCCGGGCCCCTTGGTCTATGTGGAAAAGGGTTTTATCACGGATCTTTCCCCCCCCCCCTCGGGCAATACGGTATCTGTGTGGTCGGGGGACCTTTTTTTGAAGTGGCCCCAGGTCTACCATCTGTCAAAATAAAAAAATTTGAGACTTGGGTTCACTATTTTGATCAAAAGATTTTTAAAGGGCCCCACGACTTTCAACGTGATCTCAAAATCGGGCAGTCCTATGCTATTTTTACTCTCAATCGGCCAATCAGGCCTTCGGGGTCAACCGACCTCCTTATTAAAAGGGAAAAAAAATAAAAAACCCAACCTGAAATGCCTTTTTATGACACCCTGTAGAGGTGGGGGGGACAAAAACCCAAAAGGGAAGCACCCTTCCTTCCCTATAGGTTAAAAAATTCAATTCACCGAGAAATAGGGGGGGGGGGGGGGGGGGGGGGGGGGGGGGGGGAAAAAAAAAAAAAAAAAAAAAAAAAAAAAAAAAAAAAAAAAAAAAAAAAAAAAAAAAAAAGTTTTGCACTCAAAAACATTTCGAAAAAAAAATTTTGCAAATGGGTGCCACTGGGGGTCGGCACACATGTAATTTTCTGTACAACACAGACGCCACCAGCGGCCCCCTATGCAAAAAGGGGGGTTTCACTACATGGAAATCCCTAAAAAAGCTTTATGCTTCTATCATAATGAAAAAACTTTGGACTCTCGGTTCACCATTGCTCCCCTTGGCCCCGCCCGTTTTTTTTTTCCCCACTTCCGTCTACTGGACTTTCCCCCGCATATTGTCTCGGATCGGGGGGTCCCAAATTGTGTCTAATTCTGGGGCTTCTGCTCTCGGTTGAGGTGAAAACCCGGATTTTCCTCGGCCTACTACCCGCGCGAACAAAAAAGTGGAGAGAATCATCAGATTTGGGGGGCTATTTGCGTCATTTGTTTCGGGCCAAAAGGGTGCTATTTACTTCCTGGGGGAGAGTTTTTATAATCCTGGGTTCGGAATCCCTGTACCTCTCCCTTTTTTGTTGTGTATGGCCGCATCCCCCCCCCTCCCGTTTTTCCATTGTTTCTCCGTTGAGGTGCCGGGAGCGGTCTTGACCCGATATGCTGTCCCTTTGGAATCAGATGGCCGTTTGCAGCATGTGTCCGCACGCATGAAGGTCCCAACGGACAAAAATAGAAGACCCCCCCCAGTCTTTTCCCCGGCGACAAGGTGTGGTTTTGGCCAGATATTCCGGGCCAAAGGGCCCCCCTTTTAAAATGGGCCCCCCGGGAGTAGGGCCCTTTTAATACTCGTCTCTCAACCGGCGCCTATAAATCCGGCTCCGCCCCTATGCGTTTCCCAACTCCCTTTCCCGTTTCCCTTTTTGAAACCTGTGGTTGAACCGCTTTTCCCCCGAGGATTGCTTTCCGTCTTCGAAGGGATCACCAACTCTTCGTTGTAAAGAAATCCCTTTTTATGAAGCCATCTGGGAAAAAGGGGTTTCCCTTTTCGATTGGAAGGGTTTGGGCCTGAAAAAGATCTGGGAGCCGAGGACAACTCCTGGCCCTGAGTTGGGGCAAAAAATTCCTCCAGGCCCGGAGAAGGGGGGAAACTAAGGGGGGGGGGGGGTTTTTGTTGCGAACGGCCCCGCAGCCCCCAACTCGGGTGGGGCGAGTACAGCCTACCTGTGCCCGCTATAGGGTGAGTGCCGCGCGCCCGGGGGCGGGCCGGGCGCACGCGCCCCCACGGCCCCGGTACTCACCCGGCGCGCTCCCGTGTCCAGGAGCCTTCTGCTCCGGCGCCGCGTCCCCAGCTCTTGGGCGCGCGCACACGGGTCTGTAAATTTAAAGGGGCACGCGCTGGTAAATTTGGTAAAAATTTCCGGGGGCGCTTATATTACCTGGGCACTTTCGCCCACTCCCTGCCGGATCTTTAGTGCCTTTGCCTACTGAGAAAGCGTTCCCTGTCGTCTTGTTCTGATCTTTCGTGTACCGTACCGTTTGCCTCCGTCTCCTGACCACGAACCTCTGCCGCCTGTCCTGACCTTACTGCCTGTCCCCGACTACGAGCCTGCCTTACGATTTTGTACCACGCTATACCTCGGCTGCCATCGCAAGCAAGTCACGTCAGGGGTAGCGACGTGGTAGACTCCCGCCGCAGCAAGTCCATCCCGCTTTGCGGTGGACTTTGGTGAAAACCGGGACCTACTTAGACTCCGCTCCCTGGCATGGCTTACATCATCGCTTGTGGTGGTCCAGTGGATCCACTTCTACGTCCGGGACCATTACAAACAGAATGGAAAGCAGTGCGCAAGTGCAACCGGCTCTCCAGTCTGTGCTGTAACTTTCTCAAGATAGTTGTGGGTCCCACATCTATCAGACAATGATGGCATATCAGTATAACCGAAAAAAGCCCAGACAACATTTAGCCAAGTAAATAGGGTATACACCATTACATCAAAAGAGGTACAAATCACTTAAAAGGGTTTACATACCAGACCAGATAATGAAGACAAGGAGATTTTATTCCCATAAAATACAATTCAATCTTTATGTGATTTTCTGGATTTTATTTTTGATATCCTATCTCTCAATGTTAAAATGAACTTACCCTTAAAATTGTAGATTGTTCATGTCTTTGTGAATGGGCAAACTTACAAAATCAGCAAGGGATCAAATAATTATTTCCTTCACTGTAGGTGTATTGTGCATTTTGGGTCCACAGGTATTTCACCGTTTTTTTTTAGCACTGGGCTATTAAAATGGACTTCACTCTTAGGCCTCGTTCACACGGCTTATTTTAGAACATATTTACATCGGATTGCCGATCGTAAATACGTTGTGAAATCAGTTGAAAATCAGTTGCAAATAAGTGCCACTAAGTGTGGCACGTATTTGTAACTGATTTCCCGACGGATTCACCATCTCCAATCATTGTAGGTGGTGAATCCGTCCGTAAATAATTGACATGCACATTGTTTTTCCGTCCGGATTGCCGTCGTCAATCCGCGGCGAAAATCCGGCACGGAAAATACGCGTGTGTGTCGTGTGAACGACGAGCGTATTTTCTATTGAAATCAATAGAAATAGGCTGTTACTTATTTCTGACTGATTTGCCGACGGATTGACGATCGTCAATCCGTCGGCAAATCCACGGCGAAATAAGTCGTGTGAACGAGGCCTTACAGCATAAGTGACATAACTTTACTATGCTGCTCAATACACTTACAACAATAATATTTTATATATTTTTTATGTTTTACTATCCTACACACTAGTTTGTAAAAAATTGCATTTTTATCTCACCATAGTTTGACAGCCATATTTTTTTTGTATATGGAGCTAATTAACCCCTTCACGACCCTAGGCATATGAGTACGTCCCAGGGCCGCTCAGGGCTCTGCAGGGGGATTGCGCCGCGACCCCCCCGCACAGCTGCCGGGTGTTAACGGAAAATCGCCGCTAACACCTGGCAGTAACAGCGCCGGCGGGTGGCTCCGCCCACTGGCGCTGTTTTACCCATCAGACACCGCGGCAAAGATGGCCGCGGCATCTGAATTAAGGCCGATCGGTGCCGCGCACCGATCAGTGCGGTGATCGGCATAAGCGCAGCTATGCTGCGCCGATCCGATCACTGGGCATTGTGGTGGGGAGCCTTGTGAAGGCTCCCGTCACTTACCCTGGCCGGTTTCCCCACTTCCGTCCGCAGACAGGAAGTGGGGAAACCGCCATCTTTGTACACCCTAATGCATTGCCTATGCAATGTATTAGGTTGTATTTACAATCGCGCCCCCCTAGTGGTCAAGCACCATAGGGGGACTAAATGTTACAGTAAAAAAAAAATTAAATAAAGTTTTAAAGTACAAAAAAAAAGCATTAAAAGTTCAAATCACCCCTCTTTCCCCATTTTACAAATAAAATCATTAAAATAATAAAAAAGTTACACATATTTGGTATCGCCGCGTCCGAAAAAGTCCGATATATAAAAATATAACATCATTTATCCCGTACGCTGAACACCGTAGAAGAAAAAAAAATTCCAAACGGCAAAATTGCGTTTTTTGGTAATTTTACGTCGCTCAAAAAATGGAATAAGAGTGATCAAAAAAGTCACATGCATTCCAAACTGCTAGCGATAAAAAGTACACTTCAGCCTGCAAAAAATGCACCTCACTGACGTCCGTAGGTGTTAGTAAAAAAAAGTTATTGGTCGCACAAAATGGCGCTGTGGTGCAAATTTCAAAAATAGAAAAAGTTTGGAATTTTTTTACGGTACAAAAACATAACGGAAACCCTACATGTTTGGTATTGCCGGATGTATAACAACCTGTAGAATACAGATAACACATTATATTTACCGAAGATTGAACGTCGTAAAAGCAAATCACCCAGAAACATGGCGAAAATACGTTTTTTTTCACAATTTGTCCCATGGAATTTTTTTGCGGTTTCCCAGTATATTCTATAGTATAGTGAATAATACCATTAGAAAGTACATCTTGTCCCGCAAAATAAAGCCCTCATGTGTCTATGTAGGTGGAAAAATAAAAAAGTTACGGCTTTCAGAAGGCGAGGAGGGAAAAATGAATGTGTCACAAAAAAAAAAAACCAGGTCCTGAAGGGGTTAAGGGCTTGTTTTTTACAGGATAAGTCAACATTTTCATTGGTATCATTTTGGGGTTCATATGACACTATGATTTTGGGAGGCAGGATGAACAAAATACAGCAATCCTGGTAATATTATTTATTTTAAATTTTTACATCAGTCACCGTGCGATAAACATGACATGTTAACTTTACTCAGCAGTCTGATATGATTAGAGCGATACACAATTTATATATTTTTTGGAATGATTTACTGCTTTTACACAATAAACACACTTTTTTCAAAAAAGAAAACAAGTTTTTGCTTTGCCACGATATGAGACCCATAACTGTTTTATTTTACTGTGTACGGAGCTGTGTAGGGGATTTTTTTGTGGGATGAGTTGATATTTTCATAAGTACTTTTGGGGGTACCTGACTTTTTGATTGCCTTTAAATCAATGTTTTGAGAGTCAGGATGAAGAAAATACTACAAACCTGGTATTTAATTTTTATTACAGTGCTCACCGTGCAGTATATATGACATTTTATTTTTACTATGTGGTGTGATATGATTATGGCGATACCCAATTTGTATTTATATTTTTTATGGTGTAGAACTGTGAAAAAAATAAAAAGTGCTTTTATGTGAAACACTTTTTATGCATCTCTTATTTTTCTGTATATGGAGCTGTGTTAGGGCTTTCTTTTTGCAGGATGAATTGATTTTTTCATTAGTACCACTTTGGCTATTATATGACTTCTTGATCGCTTTTTATTCTATTTTATGTGCTGCAGGATGAACAAATCGCAATAGATTTTTTTTAGTGTTCATCATGTGGGTTAAGTAACGTGACAAATCTAAAGGATAGTTTTGTTACGAATGTGGTGATAACAAATATGTGTACTTTTTTATTTCTGATCTTTTTGGGGTAATTGGGAATTTTTATAGGAAAAGGGTGGTGTATGTGTTTTATTTATTAGTGTTTGAACTTTTTACTGTATTTTTTAACACTTTTAATTATAATTTGTTTTACTTGTCCTTGTTTACATGACTCCGTGATCTTTAGATCACTGTTCTAAGACAGTACAGTACAGTGCAGTGTCCCCTTTGGGCACCGCTGGGCGTGGTGATGTCTTTGACAACCTGGAAGATTCCGGGTCATCATGGCAGCCCCCCTCCCACTGTCTTTCCCTTAGCTGCTGCCGCTGTGATTGACTATTTTTGAGTACCTATCACCTCCACACAAACACATGAAAAGTGATAGTAGATATAATCATAAGACTTTTCTCAAATGCATGTAATTAGCAATTCAGAGGATGTACCTCAGTACTACAGGGAAACAGGTTTTACTTTCACGTTGTAACGCAAGAGATCCTTCTCATTCTGTGGGAGCTACCAACTGTGTAGGGGGAGCTGAGGGTATAGCTGCTTGCACAAGGTGATCTGAGTCTCTCACTACATACAGTACAGAAGGCACAGCACACTGAGGACATAGTGTGACAGAGTTTACCTGTTGCTTCAGCTTCCTAATCCAAAGCACACAGGCATCTATATTACACTGCTGCTAGTGTAAACATGATGTAGACTTACAAGCTCCCCCCTGCACAATGGACTCCCCCAGCTCAGAAGAAGTTAATTTGACACAAATGTCAACATAGTGATCCATCAAGTTGTCATGTACAGACTTGGCCCGGTTTTAGAGCTTCTTAAAGCGCCAGCGCTTTTTTTAAAACCTGAATTACAGGTGAAATGTTTTTATTTTCCTAATGAAGCATATTTGAGAAAGTGTTTGTATTTTAGTCTTTACTTCATAAGGTTTCTTTGGAGGTGACAGGTACTCTATAAAGCTATTTAGAATTGGTCTTTATGAACCTAGATCATACATGTCGCCCCAAGAGAGCAACCATTTTTACTGCTTCTGTCATCTTCATTTGTGTATGTGACGAAACCAGTAAGCTCTGTGTGTACATTGTAAAACACAAAAGTTCCACATTCATACTAGTAGACTGGGTTCATGCGTTGCATTTTCTTTGTGTTTTTGATGCATCCACTTTTTAGCTAACTCAGATTAGATAAGGATTTCAACTTGATGTTGTTAAATTGAGGTTAATTATAAAACACATGCATTTTTAAAAAGGTATGCATTTTTGAATACGTTCTTGCTACATACAAACCACATAAAAAATGCAACATATGAACCCAGCCTTAAAGGGGTTTCCAGGTGAATACTTTACAATACATAAGTGGTGGTGGTGCTGCTACAAGAAAACAAAGAAAAAGCCAAACTTACCTCCCCGTGCAATTCTGTTCCAGCCCCACAACTGCTCTGGTCTGGACTTCTGTTCACTGCAGGTCAGAGTGCCGCCAGCGGCAGCAGTCATGTGCCATCATCTGACATTATGGTTTCGAGCTTTCATTGCCAAATGGCGATGGAAATGGCACGTGACTGTCGCAGCTAATCAGAGGCTGCAGTAGTGACTGGAAATAAGCAGAAGACCAAGACAGAACGGCAGGCTGGCAGCAGGACTGCAACAGAAGTAAACAGATTTTTTATTTTTTTTTCTAGAAGCAGCACCTTTAGTAATATATTTTAAAAAATGTATCTGGAAAACCCCTTTAAAGTAGTAAAACAAGTATTTGGGAACATAGGATGACATGTATGATTTTTGGCGTTAAGACGGCAATTTTTATGCGCATTATATTAGTATAGAATGTGCCTGACTTATGAATCCGCTCTACAGCGGGTCATAACTCAGGCGCATTCTAGCACATAAACGGCAATTCTGGCTGAGATGTACCACTTTTAAAGTGATTTACCTGTTCCAGCAGTGATGCACCTGGAATTGCCGTAACGAAGCTATAAATCTATAGCTTTGTACGATTCTAGCACACCTCGTCTCCCGCATGCCCCTCGAAATCAGATGCATTACAAAGTGCCACAGGCGCTCTGTAATGCGCCTGATATTGGAATACTGGCAACTTTACACTATAGCGAACGGGGCTGCACTAGATGTAGGGCTGAACAGACGGCAGAATTCTGGCGCAGCCCCATCCAGAGTTCCTGTCTCCACAGGATATTTAATATTATTTTTATCTTATTTTGGATGGAAAGTTGCATTACTAATATCATAATGGAAAATAAAATAATCTGCAACATAAAATAAATACAATAACTGTTATAATATAAGATATAATACTTGTTTTTTTTTTCTTTACTGCCTTCTGACCATCACCAGCATTATATGGAATGTGAATGTATTTAACCAGTCCTCCAATGCTATTTTTTATTGCTTAGCAAAAATTAATTCTTTAATTGCAGCAGTTACTGTAATAAAATAATGATACTTTCCAGGCTCCCATGTGTAGTGTTTAAGTAGCTAACAGGGAGAATATTACGCATGCAATGAACTACTAAAACCATTAAATTACCTAACAGAGGCAATAAAAAAAGTTATTCAGGAAATCCCTTTTTGGAAACCTAGATTGCCTGCTTCTCCAGACTTGCAGCTTTTATAAATATATAAAATGTCTTAGCGCTTATTTAAACCAGTACATGATAGGAACATTTCTGAAGGTTCCCTATCTAAATATAGTCAGCCACTGGAGTATCGTCATGTAAGACTGTTCTACTGTACTAGTGCAATGTGGGTCTAATCATAAGCTGTTTTCACTACACTCTCATCTTTGTCAGACTGGTCTGCACACCTCCCTGCTGGCTGTTGGCCATATTCCACCCATGTTCTCAGTATTATGCCATTTTGCCCTTCAAAGCAGTGATAATGCACTGCTGACATGTTATATCAATTGTATAAACCAAACTGTGTACAAAAATCTGATGGTAGAGGGCTTTCAAAGAAAACAGATTTTTATACCAATCCTTCTTGTAAAAGGGATTTTCTCACCATGTAGTTTAACAACCACAGTCAGCTTTAGAACCATACATCAGGTTTCAGGCTGTGTGTGGGTATATAGCAGTGGATGACACATCAGCTCTGCTGTCCCTTGCTATGTCTGTTGCAGTGTTATGAGTGCAAGAGATTTATAAAATGTAGTACACAGGCTGCAGAGCTCTAAATGAGAAGCTTTCAAAGCTCATTACTAGAGATAAGACTCTGCAGGGGGTGACTCACCATGGATGGACTAAGTGGCTGACAGCAGCTTAGACCAATGAGATATAAGAGAGAAGAGGCAACGGTGGGGAGAGGTGGTTGTAAGAGGAGATAAAATCTTCTTTATCTCATAACAAAAGAAAAATCAACAAAGCAAAGTATTTGGAAAAAGTCTTCAAATACTTGTCCCTACATGTTAAAAGCTAATCATTGTAGTATGAAAACCTCTTTAAAGTCTAGATACTATGCAATAGTCTCATCAGCATGGCCAAAACAAAATGGCAGAGAATTTTATATATTTAATCTTTAATTTCATGTTTACTATTTTTACTATGCCCCCCACTTATATTTGCACATGCGCCCTTTTGTTAAAAGGTATAGGTATATAGGGCCCCCTCTCTTAGGTTAGTATATAGGGGCCCATTAGGTAGGTACATAGGCCCCCCAGTCTGTAGGTTACGCTGTAGGGCCCCTTGAGTAGGTATGTATAGGGCCCCCTCGAGTAGGTATATGTGGCCCCCAGTAGGTAGGAAGGTACATAGGTAGGCAGGTGGGTATGTAGGGTTCGCTCTAGTAGGTAAGTATATAGGGCCCCGGGCAGGTAGGTATGTAGGTAGGCAAATAGGGCCCCAGTAGGTAGGTGTATTGGGCCACCCCAGTGGGTAGAAAGGTATTCAGGGACCCCTGTTAAAAATAAAAAAAATTAAACTCACCTCTCCCGTTCCCCTGCCAAACACTGGAGCTGGCGATGTGACATAATCACGCCGCCTGCTCCGGGTTACCACTTTCGGTGTCTACTAGGTCATAAGCTTAGCATCATGCTATGGCCACTACATTCTAGCTTTGGGAATTTCAGTGACACACCAGGTCCACGTGTCACAAGTCTTTTTAATATGACCCATTAATTGCATTAGAGGCATAATGTAACATAAGATAGCAAGAACAGATAACATAACATAAGCAAGAACAGATTATTTATAAAAATGTCTCTTGATTACAGCAAAATACTTATAAGTATCATAGCCAAGAGTTTCTATTATTTATTTTTATGTGCACTAATGGTCTAAGAAATCCGTAAGCCAGATCATTTGTCATCGAGCTTTCTTTGACACAGAACTTGCTGAATATTTTTCAGCTGCTGTCATATCATCTTGAAAATTATAGACACTGATGTACATTTATTGTTATCTTTAAAATCTGCACGAGTCTGAGTCACCACCAGATAAGGCCACCCAATCCTCCCTTATGAAGAAATTCCTTAAATTGATTGAAATACCCACACTCACTACAACACAACACAAGTCATTATGTTCTCGATTACATTCCATGGAGTACACAGAAAGCCCCAAACTTCCCTTCATTGGAGGATCTTGTACTCACAGCCTTTTAATTTAAAATAAATGAAAATGTATTTATATGAAGTCTTCAAGAAATAAGTAGCTCACCTCTGAAAGGTGTATACATGCATTAGATGGAACATGCTGCATCTCAATATTTTGGCATTCCTTCTGCATGTATTTCACACTGAAATACGGCCAAAATACACCCCAAAAACAATGTTCAATAAATTCTTAGTAGACTGTAATGTAAAATATATATCTTTCAACAACGTTATTTTACTTTCGGTTTTTTTGATCCCTGAAAAGAAGACTTTTTGATAAATTTAAAATCCTTTTTTGGGAGGCAGGGTGAAAAAAATATAACAACGTGTGTTTTTTTTTTTAATAGCGCTCACGTGCGTATAGTGACATTTAATTCACCCATGGGTCGGGACGATTTTGCGACACCCCAAATTTTTTTTATTTTTTTTATGTTGTTGCGTGTTTTTGTTGTGTAAAAAAATATTTAGCATCACTGTCTTTAAAAGCCCTAAAATTTTTTTTTTTTCTGTAACAAGTGGTAAAAGGACTTTTTGCAGGGGGAACTACATTTTATTGGTACCCCCTTTGGGTTGAATGACTTTTTTGATCTCTTTTTTTTCCCTTTTTATGTGTGCGGGATGATTAATTTTTTTCTTTTTTTCTACATTGTGGGGCTAAAAAACAGACAGATTTATAGGGTACTTTGTTGATAACAAATATGCTACTTTATTTTTTATCTTTTTGGGGGTTGGGTTTTTGTAAAGGGAAAAGAATGGCATTTCATATTTTTTTTTTTGTTTCACATTTTCACAAACTTTTTTTTTTTTTTTTAATTTTTTTTTTAAAATTTCCCTATGGGGGGTTGAAAACAGTAATCTTTAGATTTCTTTTATAATACGAACAGCACATAGAAGTGTTTGCTATGTATTGCTGTCAATCACTATGCCCAGTTCGAGCCCTCAGGACATGGCCGGGTTTGTAGTGACATCACAGGCAACCTAGAAGCCTTTGTTAGGCGTCTGGGTTGCTAGGGAGAGCATTGGGCCCTCCTTTTTTTCTTCCTGGGTTACCACGCACTGTTGATCATGGCAACTAAGTGATTAATCACCCAAGACCAGAGTGAGCTCCAGTCGTACCAAATCAAGGCATGGAGCCGGCTTTTAACATACAGCTTGTTCCATGCTTTGACCATGCGGGCTCACAAGCTCCAGTTGTAGCCATCAAGGCATGGAGCCGGCTGTAACATACAGCTTTTTTCCATGCTTTGACCATGCGGGCTCACAAGCCCAGTTGTAGCCATCGAGGCATGGAGCCGCTGTAACATACATCTTGTTTCATGCTTTGACCATGTGGGCTCACAAGCTCCAGTTGTAGCCATCAAGGCATGGAGCCGCTGTAACATACAGCTATTTCTATGGTTTCGATCATGGGGGTTCCACTTATGAGCCCACACAATGTCCAGGAATACCCATACGTCCATTTGCAAGAACACCTTACTTCACAAAACGTGATGGTACGTCCAATGTTTGGGAAAGAAGTTACATTTGGTGGCTTATGGGAGTATCTAACATGCAGGCCCCTCAAAAGCAATGTCAGAACTGAACCGGGTTTCCCACAAAAAAAATCTTTGCATGATTATCTGTCTTAAAGGGGTTTTCTCATCATACTATTTCACAGACACACAACCAGGCCTATAGCATTGATTGACACATAAGTTCTAATGTTCCTAGCTATTCCTGTTACATTAACATGAGTGCAAGATAGTTATAAAGTGTACTATAGAAGGCTTACAGAGCTCTAAAGAGTGAAAACTTTTCATTTAGTTAGCTAAAAAATGTCTTTTGCTAGAGAGAAAAACTCTGCAGCGAGTGACTCACCATGGATGAACTGACTAAGTGAGGGCAGCATGGAGCCTGAGAGATAAGAGAGCAGGAGAGATGGGGAGAGCTGGTCGGTAACCAGAGAAGCCCTTTGGGACACAAGCAGTAGATACAATCTTCTTATCTTCTGACCATAGCAAAATCAACAAAGTAATGTATTTGGTTTAAAAGTCTTCATTAATTTTTTTCTGACCTGTCTGAACATACTCTAAGATTTAGTTTCATTGGGCCTCATTAAGAAAATTTAATAACAGTAAAGTTTTTGCCCCACAGCAACCAATCAGAGCTCAGGTTTTGATTTTTTACATAGCGTATATGTAATGAAAGCTGGGCTCTGATTGGTTTTATATGGGCAAAAAAAGATAATATTGCTGCTAGACAGTTTTTTAAATAAGGACCAATGGAGTATTATTTAATTTTTGCTTGTATTTTTAATCACTGCAGTTTTTTGTTTGCAGTTTGAGATTCAAACGGAATGTGAAGCATAAAGGAAGATTTAGATTTGCTCATCTTGCAGAATCTAGTTCTAGATTTGGCTCAAAAATCTGCAGCAAAAACAACAGTGCCAAAAGCTGTGTATGAAACCACCCTTACCATTCTCTTCCTATGGCAGTGATGCTGGAAAAGGTGAGATTCGAGTTGGGTGACACGTGGCTGGATGTTATGGGTCACTTTGCGAAAATACTATACAACAACCACCCTGAATACACACCCAGACACTACAAGACAGTGCTTGCAGAAACATTAGTGAACATCACAACACTCAATAATGATGAACAGTAAAATGTATCAACTATTATAAATAGCAACTAATATTGAAATGCTATCACTCAAAAAGAACCCATGATGTTAGAAAAACATGCAACGCCCTAAGAAACAAAAATCTGATGAGTGGGATGGTGAATGGTATCATTTAGAATGCATAATTTAGCTAGTCAAAGCTCTCTTGGCCAAAGGGATGTTTCACAATACACCTAGGGTGCCATGTATGAACGGGGCTGCCCTAGATATCTGCCTTCTTTTCAGCCCAAATCAGGCGCAGCCCCATTCATACATGTTTAAATTCCCGACACACCATTCTCGGAAGCGGGGCGCACTAGAACCATAGCGAAGCTACATATTTATAGCTTCGCTTACGGCTTTTTCTAGGCGCTTCAAAGTGGTATAACTGAGCCAGAACATGTCGCCCTAGCGCTAGAATGCACTCATTTATGACCCGCTTGTAGAGCGAGTTTCATAAATCAGGCGCATTATATGCCATTATTATGCGCCTGAAATTAGGGGTTAACACGCATGTCACCCACATATCTCACCTACAATTTACAGGGATCTTTTGGGAATACTGAATTTGCAAATACAGCTCTCAGGATAGGAATACAGAGGTGCAGCCATGGCTGGTGTCCGGCCTCTGATGCGTCCGCCAAAGGCCAAACAAGTTTATCCGACATCTTGTGCAGCTATTGCCGGACACATCTGTGGCGGTACTTAGCCGCTATTACTCTCTGCACATGATCACAGTGTATGTTTTCTTTGGTCGTTCCACTGCACACATTAATGGCATATTAATAGGATATGCCATCAATGTGTGGTAGGTATGATTTCAAAAAAAATTTATTTGCAAGTTAGGGTGGAAAATAAGTATTTGGTCAATAACAAAGTTCATCTCAATAATTTGTTATATATCCTTTGTTGGCAATGACAGGGGGTTCAAACGTTTTCTGTAAGTCTTCACAAGGTTGGCCCCACACTGTTGCGGTATGTTGGCCTTTTCCTCCATGCAGATCCCCTCTAGAGCAGTGATGTTTTGGGGCTGTCGCTGGGCAACATGGACTTTCAACTCAATCCAAAGGTTTTTAAATGGGGTTGAGATCTGGAAAATGGCTAAGCCACTGCAGGACCTTGAAATGCTTTTATGAAGCCACTCCTTCGTTGCCCTGGCAGTGTGCTTGGGATCTTGTCATGCTGAAAGACCAGCCACGTTTCATTTTCAATGCCTTTGCTGATGGAAGGAATTTACACTCAAAATCTCACAATACATGGCCCCATTCATTCTTTTATGTACACGGATCAGTTGTCCTGGTCCCTTTGCAGAGAAACAGTTCCAAAGCATGATGTTCCCACCCCCATGTTTCACAGTAGGTATGGTTGTTTTTTTGGGAAATGAAAACTCAGCATTCTCTCTCCTTCAAACACGATGAGTTGTGTTTCTACCAAACAGTTCTACTTTGGATTCATCTGACCATATGACATTATCCCAATACTCTTCTGGATCATCCAAATGCTCTCTAGCAAACTTCAGACAGGCCAGGACATTTTACGGGCTTAGGCAGGGGAATACGTCTGGCATGCAGGATTCTGAGTCCCTGGCGGCGTAGTGTGTTACTAATGGTAGCCTTTGTTACGTTGGTCCCAGCTCTCTGCAGGTCATTCACTAGGTCTCCCTGTGTGGTTCTGGGACTTTTGCTCTCCGTTCTTGTGATAATTTTGACCCCACGGAGTGAGATCTTGCGTGGAGCCCCAGATCGAGGGAAATTATCAGGGGTTTCTTGTACGTCTTCCATTTTCTAATTATTGCTCCCACAGTTGATTTCTTCATACCAAGTGCTTGCCTATTGCAGATTCAGTTTTCCCCAGCCTGGTGCAGGGCTAAAAATTTTTTCTGGTGTCCTCGACAGCTCTTTGGTCTTCACCATAGTGAAGGAGCTGATGCACCCCATACTAGAGGGGATTTTCTGGGAATAGGTAGGGCACTGTTAATGGACATATATTGCAAAGTGACTTATGTTTGCAAGATCTTTAACACAAAAATCAATCCTTGTAGTGAGACAAGCCCTTTAATCCCCTGGGACAAACTGTTTCCCGTGATTAATGGCTTTTCTGATACAATTTGTAAATATATTGAGATTTAATATCAAGCATTGGTGAAGATGCTACCATCATATCTCAGAGACACGGGGGGTGCACTATAAAAACTGAATGGGTTACAATTGGAAAAAAGGACATGACAACAAGTCATGTGAGATTTTTGAATCACTTTATAAATCAATTCATCAAAAAAGATGGATAGAGAGCTGTCCAACACGTTCTTGATATACCAAATTTAAATTTCAGTATTTAATGAGTTCTTTGTGGAAGTACTGAAGTTCATACTCACTCACTTTTTATTCATTTTAAAGGGTCCCCTTTCCTTCAGCTCCAGGAAACTGCTAAGGGGGTTGCTTGTGCCCCGATGTATGCAAACCCTTTTCCCTGGGGTAAAAAAAGGGAATTTTATTATGGATCCAATTCCAAATTTGAGGATTTTATCTTGTTTGGCAAGGTACATCTGAAGATGTGGATTTATTGATGAAAAATGTGAATACCAACTATTTAAATATCAAACTTAAAGGGATTGTCTCACTATAGTTTTAGCTTACCTCGTGTGTCTGGCACCTAGGATTTTTGAATTCAGGGGGTGCTTCTTGTCTGCCTCTTCTCCTCCACCTTCCCCCCTCCCCTCAGCACACAGACAGCTCTCCTCCTCCTACTGCAGAAAACTTCTATACAGCAGGGGGCGGGGCGAGGGGGTTTGCTGCCAGAGTTAACCCTGTGTGTGCCTGCCTAGGTCTGCTGTCGGCTGCTCACTGCTGGATCAGCTGCACTCTGCGCTGCTGTGGCCGGCTTTTGTTTGCTTCTCTCCACAAAGTCAGGAGACAGCAGGAGAGGGCTGATCTATGATGGCTATGGAGCCAGAGATCTGTGAAGCTGTGTATGCTAATAGCGAGCAGGGGGGAGTAAGTGATCCTATTTCTCCTGTTAGCATACAAATCTCCACAGACATCTCAACAAAAAACAAACACTGTTCTGTGCTGTCCTCCCATCAGAACAGACCAAGGGCAGCTGTGAAGTGTGTTACTATAATCACAATTTGTCACTAATACAGCATAGCAGGGAGGGATATGAACCGTTCACATGCCCCCTGATCTGTTCTATTAGTATAGTCAAAACTCCACAGACACATAATGAATATAGAAACACACTTCAGCTGTCACATTGAACTGACCACAGCTCAGCCTCACCTCTGCTCTCCTCAATCTGTGTAGAGAGCAGAAGGGAGCAGGCAAACACAGGGTTAATCCAGGCAGCTACACAGACACAGAATCCTGGAGTAGAGCCCTCCCCTTCCCTCACCTACAGAAGCATCACAAGTGGCCTCATACTGTGCAGGAGGGGCTCTGTGCCCGACCTGCATTTAGAAGCTGATGACATCACCAGCACTGGCAGCCAGTGAGAGAGAAATCAACAGGTCTGTGGGTATATGATTTGAGGAGCTGAAAGCACTCCTACTAACAGAGATTGCTAAAAAATCTGTAGGACATTTGTAATGAACATATATTGCAAAGCTGCTTGTTTTTTAAAGATCTTTTAATTAAAACCCAATCATTAAGCGAGACAACCCCTTTAAGTTTTAAGTCGACTAGAACTAATATTAATTTTTGGACCCCCCTTTTCAGGTCGGGGGAACAAGGTTTTGTGCAATTTTGATATATGTTGTAAAGAAATGATTGTAAATGCTCTACAACTTGCCGACTCTTCACACGTAAACACATTACTGAAAACATTCCAATAGGCCAGTTCTATCGGATCTGTAAAATCTGACAGATGAGAGATTTGAACATCAAATGCGTATGCTTCAACGCTGGTTTTATAAAGTGGAGTCATAAAGAAGAAGAGGATATATGAAAGCTAAAAGGAAAGAAAGAGGAGAATGAATGCATTCTGAAAGGATATCAGAACCTTCAGATTTGGTATGTTTAACCACTTCATAACGACACAATGGCATGAGATCAATGTTCACAGTATGAAGTGGTTAAATGTACCAAATCTGAAGGTTCTGAAGGTTGGGATGTATTACGGAAAGATGTATTACGGTATTACCTACACATGACCTAAAGGAAATCCAAAAATCTGAAAGATGTGTGAATAAGGAGTCACTATAGAGGGAGCTCTACCTTGCCCCAGGATTGAATAAGGGCCTTAAAGGGAGTACAAAACTATGGTGCAAATGCATTTGGGTGCTGCAATGTGGAACAGTAACTATTTTTTTTAATATACAGGTACACATGAACTCAAATTCAACACATTCTATTTCCTGCAATATCACTGTTGAGGTTATGTGGCAATTAGTCCATGTGGTGTAAAAATATATCAATCCCATGAATTTAACCCCTTAAAGGGGTTTTCTCACTACGAAGATTTTATCTGTAATGATGGGGACAGTAAAACTAAGCACTTTTGCAATTGGTTTGTATTACCTAAATCATTTAACTATAGCAGATGTGAGCTAATCTGTGAGTGTCTAGAGCTAAATCTGAAGCTGGGTTCAGGCCACAACCTCTTTGCTGTGATTGGCTGCCTGATATTTAGTTCAACCCCTGGACAGGACATGCCCCCTATGTGGGTCAGACACTCGTTTCTGTTTTTGGGTGCCTTTAATTTTCGCTCTGAGCTGTGTGAAAAATGGCTGTCTGCTGTCTGTGTCTATGTTCTCTTTGTCTTTCACTCTCTCTGAGCTGTGCAATAAAGGCTGCCTGAGCTCCTATCTGCTTCTCTCAGTGAGACAGCTCTGTGTGAAGGATCTGGGCAATTACTATTAAATCTGCCAAATATAACACACCCATATAACACAGTCTTATACAGTCTGTTCCCCTCTTCTTCCTTCCTAATAACAGAGGGGGGAGCAGAGTGCATTTCTCACATTTGTTTAATCATTTCAGGTTGTATGTATAACTGTTTCCACCAATGCAGGTGTTCTGGTTACAAGGAGCTTGTGGAGTTAGGTGACCACTCGCTAGGCATGAGAACAGACCATTGCAGGAGGTATGCATGTGGTGAGACAACCCTTTGAAGGTTTGGGCATTTTAATTTTCATCACATTCATTTTTTTCCTCCCCACCTTTCAAAAACCATAACTTCTTTATTTTTTATCTACCTAAACATATGAAGGTTTGTTTTTTGTGGGAAAAAATGTACAATTTAATGGTTCCATTGACCATACCATATAATGTACTGGGAAAACAAATTCTTTGTGGGGTATTATTGCTGATATAATAAAATGGCGGCGTATAGAAATGGTCCAAGCCAAGTTAAATAAACTGATTGTGAACATGGTTCTGGGACCAGATGGCTTACACCCAAGAGTTCTTAAAGAACTCCGTTATTTTCTGTGCCTCTGTATATGATATTTAGAGATTCTCTGGTGACTGGTGTTATGCCTGGAGACTGGCACAAGGCAAATTTGGTTCCCATCTTCAAAAAGGGCTTAAAAGAGTTGTCTCCCTTCAGAGTTTCAGAGAATGCATGAATGAAATACTCTGCCACTTCCTGGTTCAGACTGACTCATTTGCATAAGCTCCATGCTTGTACAGCTCCATGCTGGGGCTGTGCTTTCAGATGCTAATTAGTCAGATTAGCTTCTCAACTACTAACAAAGGACTTTTATCTGATCCCCAAAACAAAAGCCCTAATTACAGTTCTGTTTATTTTACATAAATCAAGCTTTTTACTGCTGAGCAGCACAGGACACTGCTGTGACCTGTGTGATGACCTCACTCACTGTTATCTCATTGAACAAACAGCAGGGGGAGAATTGTTTACACGTTGGTTACTGAGAGAACTGAAATAGCCAGGGAGGTCATAAATTCACTTGTATCTCCTTAGGGAAAAGAGAGGAACAAAGCAATATATTTGGAAAATGTCTTTATTTTGTGTTCCCTACAATTTGAAAGCTCTTCTTTGGAGCGAGACAACCCCGTTAAGCTCTTGTACAGGTAATTATAAACTAGTAAGTTTAACATCTATTGTGGGAAAACTATTTGAGGGTCTCATAAGGGACTATAAATAGGAATATGTGACTGAATATAATATTATAAGTTATTGCCCAGCATGGTTGTACTAACCCCACAGAAGGGGGCGACCCCCCGGGTTTTTTTTTTTGGAAAAAGTGGAAATTTGGGGGTTTGGAAACCCCCCAAATAGGGGGCCCCTCTTGTAATGAAAAAGTTGCCCCCCCCCCCCAAAGCAAAACCCACCGGGAAAAAATGATCTAAATAAAAACCCTTTATCCCCAATTTAAGGGGGTTAAAATTTTTAAAAATAGCCCCTTTATAATAATCACAAAATTTTTGAAACCAAAAAATATAGAAAAATTCATAAAAAAGGGGTTTAAATCCCTTGGGGACAAAATTAAACAAAAAAAAAGAAGGAGCAGTAAAAGGTTTACTCCGGTATGTTAGTCTTCAGCAGAAGTTAAACAGAGGAAAAAGAGTAATCTTAGTGGGGACTGAAAAACCTTTCACCCTACAAAACCCTTTATACCTGTTCCCTCTCATTATCAGGTCATAAAACCCAAAAAGGAGGGGCCCCCTCATGATGACTGTCCTTGAAGCCCCTGGTAAAACCCCTCACTGATTGGAGTCTATGGGTTAACCGGGTAGATAGCCAAACAAAAAGAAAAAAAATAATTCTCCCAAAAAAAATTGGGCCAAAAGGGGCAGCCTTTCATTTCATATAGTGCTTTTTTTGGTTTGTATAGACCAAAGTCTTTTGCCCTGGGAATTTTTTCATCCCTGTCCCCCCATGTGTTTTTAGACTTTGCAAAAAAGTTTTACACTGTCCCTCAAAAGGGTTTTTTTTTGGGGTAAAAAAAACTCTATAGGGTTTTAAAAAAAAAATAGTTTTAAAATTTGGGAATTGAAAGCTGGATATCGGATCATACTCAGAGTGGTGGTAAATTATTCCTGCTCTAAATGTCCTCTGTTATAAGTGGTGTACCCCAAAGCTCAGTACTTTGTCCACTTTTATTTAATATTTTTATTGATGATATACGAAAGGGGATTAATAACAAAAATTTCAAATTTTTGCAGAAAAAATTAAGTTAATGTAGTTACCGCCCCCCCCCCCCCCCCCCCCCCCCCCCCCCCCCGCAATCTAAAAAAGATTTCAAAAATTGCAAGTAAAACCGGGACACACGGGAGGGGGCCCAAGTATATGGGGGGATTTGCGCCCGTTTTCGGGGGAAACTGGGGCCCCCACCGGCCCGAATTCCTGTCGACCAGTGGAAACGGTGTTAGGCGAAAACCTTTGCCACTTTCAATGCGCCAAACATGAAGGGGGGGGCAAAAGGGGCACGTTGGGGGCGTTCTGGGGGGGAGCCCCCACTTTCCCAATTTTAATCCGAGCATGCATGACCCGGGGGTTTGGCAAATTGGGCACATTGAAAGCCCCGGGACGGGCCCGGGCCCTATTTTCAATGTGGTCTCCCTGAGCCGGAATGCGAAGTGAAGCTAGAACGAAAAGGGGCCTCTGGGTTGACTTTTAACAACATTACAATAAAAAAAATAGTTTTTGTAAAAAATTATTTCTTTAAAATAAAGATAAATTCAAAGTTGTTAAAAAAAATTTAAATGTATTGTAAAAAGTGGACCCTTTTAAAAATTAAAGGGAAAAATTATGATCGCAAAAGAAAAAACATCTGCTCTCAGCTCCCGTGAGGCTGGGGTATTTTTCCCAAAAAATCTTTTTTATTGGGTGTAAAACTTATCAAAAAAAAGAGCTAAAAACCTTCAAAAAAAAAAATTACATAAATAAAATCCCCTAACAAAAAAATCAAAAAGGGTCCCAACTTTCGGGAATTTGGGATATTGAAATTCCCGGGGAAAATTACAGAAATTTTCAAATTCTGTATGCATTCTCATTGGCCCGGCAAAAACCAGCCAATAAAATTTTTGGAAAGCGAAGTGACCCATTATAACCAAATGGATTTGTTTTGCCCAAATTTTAAAAAATGAAAAGGGGGGGGACAGTTCAAAAATAAAAAAAAATGCAGAAAAGAGCTGTTTGGGTTTTGAAGTAGGGGGGGGCTTGGTTTTCCCTGGCCAATCAGAGCGAAAGCTATTTTTGTCCCATTATATTTTAAGGGGAGAGAGGGGGGAAACTGAAATCTCCCCCTTGTGGGGCAGGGGGAGAAATAGAAAATTAAAATTTTTTTAAAAAATGAGTTGTCTCCCTACAAAATTTTTATGGGATGCTTGAATGAAATACTCGCCACTTCCGGGTTAAAGAATGACTAATTTGAAATACAGCTTGTGCGGGAAAATTTAAAGGTCTGTTTTTTCATTGCAAATTTTGCCGGGGTTTCTCGTAGCTTCAGAAACTGCTAGCAAAGGTTTTATTTTATCCCCAAACAAAACCCCTTTTTTCAGTGCGGGTTTACTTAGATAAATCAAGTTTTTTAAACTGCAAGCACCCCACAGAGGCAGCCTAACCTTTTGTGTTTGACTTCCCCTCCCTGCTATCACTTTTGAACAAACAGCAGGGGGGGGAGATATCACAGGTCAGTTTTTGAGGGGAAATGAAATAGCCAGGGAGGTGATTAATTTACTTGTGATCCCTTAACAAAAAAGAAGAAAAAAGCAATTTTAATTTGGGGGAAAAAACTTTAAATTTTTTGTTTCCCCCCAATTTGAAAGCTATTCTTTTTAGGGGAAAAACAACCCCTTTAAAAATGTAAAACACCCCTTTAGTAAAAGAAACTAAAACCCTTTTAAAAAACTTTCATTAATAAAATTTAATAACAACGTGTTTGTCGCCCCGGGGCCAGTGAAAAACCCCGGGAAATGGGGTATTGAAAAAATGCCGGGGAAAATTTCAGTAAATTCCCAAAAACCCGTAAAACGCTTTCATTTTTCGGCAAAAAAAAAGCCAATCAGAATAGGAGCGAAAAATGAAACCCCTTATAACCTTGGAGTAGTAAAATTTACCAATCAAATGAAAAGGCCCGACAGTTTAAAAAAACAGTAAAAAAGGGGAGAAAAAGGCTGATTGGTTTGAGCCCGGGGCAGATATAAATCCCCCCCAATCTAAGTAGGGCCTCTATTTTGAGTGGAGCAAGAAGGCGCGATTGAAGGGCGGGCCCCAAAAAGTTTTTTAGTCTTTTGGGAAATTTTTCTTTGTACTGTGATTGGTTGGTGGGGAAAAGGGGCTCGTCCTGCTTTGGCCCTTTAGGGGTGAGTACTTATTCATAGAGTTCTAAGGGGGAAAAGAAAGCAGAAACAGCTCTGGGGTTTTTGATTGGCTGTTTTAAAAAAAAGGCCGATTATTTGGGGCCAATGGGAGAGCGAGCAACGCCTTTTTGGGTTTTTTTAATTTCAAACTGTAATAAAACGTACAATTTGGCCCCAAATCAAATGATAAGACTCACGAAGTTTTTGGGCCGGGTGTGGTTTTAAAAAATGGGAAAAATAATATGGGGTAACGAAAAAAAAACCTTTTTTTTTAAAATTTGATTTTTTAAAATGAAAAAAAGGGGAAAAAACTTAATTTTGTTTTTTTTTTTTCGTTAAAAACCCATATTTTTGTTCAATTTTTTTTACACATCGGGGGGAAATTCGTAAATCTTATCATTTTATTTCGCCATGTTCCATTTTATTATAGGGTTTTCTTTTGGGAAAAAAAGGGTTGGGGGTTCCCAAATTTTCCGGTTTTTAACGGGCCTTTTAACTTCCAA